>PVHY01006409.1:5232-78319 GCA_004024945.1 Uropsilus gracilis | reverse complement strand
AGGATGCAATATGGAGGTCAGATTGAGAGATTCATGGAGAGTGATTTGGTTTCAGCCATTTTGTAAGATGGAGATGTAAACCATGTGAGCTTGGCCATGTGGCCACTGGGGGGCCTGCAATCCTTGGCTGACCTGGGCTAGGAGCATGTGTGCTAATGGCAGCTAAGAAGTTTGCAAATTTAAACTCTCTGTTGGAGTTTGTTATGCTGAGTTTAACTTGTGTCTGGAAGAGGCTGTGCGAAAGTCAGGCCTGAAAAGAAAGTGAACTTTGCTGGGTCTGGTACCATAAAGTTTCTACCTGGACGACAAGAGGATGGCATGGAGGAGCTGGAGCATGCCAAAGGAGTGCGCCCAAAGAAAGATGTCTTCAAACACACGGATTGAACTCTGACTGGCTAATTTTGGTGAGATGATCAGGACTGAGAGACTGAGGATTTCTGAGCAGTCTGGGAAAGGACTTTAGACAATGCTGAAAAAGGTTTTGGTAAATGTTAATGTAATCAGTTTTAATTATATGTTTCTTCTGCAGTAATTAGAAAACCACTTTGTTAAAAGTAAATTAGTCTGCACTAATAGTCTTGCACTGGTTTGGTATTTTGGTTAAAAAGGCTGGGGATGGTGAAAAGAACCCACAAGAGTTTAAACTATGTTTTTAAGTTTTTCTTTTTAGGTCTAAAAGAAGAAAAAAAAGCAGAGAAGCTGGTAGCTAATGTTTGCATATCAATAGTAGGCAGGTACAGAGTAAATGCTAATAAACAGTTTGTAGCCTGCTTTGTAGAGAGAAGCAGGCTGAGGTGCTAAAGGTTAAGGTTGAAGGAAAATGGCCTGCTTGTAGCCTGCTTCCTAGGGAGAGAAGCAGGCATAGGTGTATCTACTTCAAGTTAAAGGCAATTGTAAATGGCCCACTTGTAGCCTGCTTGTAAAGAAAAGCAGGCATAGGTGTGTCAAGGTTAAAGGTAAATTGCTAATCTGTTTGGAGCCTGCTTCGGAGAGAAAAAAGCAGGCCTATAGGTGTTTAAAGGTAAAAAGCCCTTCGTGGCCGCCCTGTTTCAATACCATCTAGTCAAGAGTAGGACATTTCATTTTTATTAATGATTGCAACTAGTCTGTTTTTCGACCATCTATGAGTTTATACCTTAAGGGTGTAATCTTCGCGGCTCAGGGCGGCTCCTCTGCTTTCTGAGACTACTCACTGCTTCTGCCGTGTTCTGTCCTATCCCCTCCTAAACTATGTCGCTGGCTTCATTCCGCTGCTTCCTGAAACTTTTCTCAAGAGACACTGCGGACTCTCAGTTGTCGTGGTGTTCAGCATCCCCAAAGTGGAGATGATACATGGAGCTACAGAAACCCTAAGCTCCAGGACTTGTTCCGCTCCTCTTTCCATACAGCAAAGATTTTTCTTCTCCAGTTCCCAAGGTCACTAAAGAAGGAGTGGGAAACAAAGAACCAGGAACATCCCTTCTATTTTAAACAAAAGGTGTTGGATTGAAACTCTGGCTTGGGAGAAAGGGCGTGCCAGTTTGTACCGTCTGTACCTCACTTCCCAGTGGCCTCACTCTGGGAAGCCCAGAGGCGCGCACGGTGGCCCAAAGCACTACCGGAAACCTCGCGCGCTCCAGCTCCCGGCTCCGTCCTGCTCCGCCCCCTGACGGTCCAGGAGTTCCTTCGGCCCGCCCCCGGCCCCGAACTTGGTTCCTGGCCCCGCCCCTGCGCGGCGCCCCGGAACCGGCTGCTGCTGGGGCTGGCTCGCCCGAATCCCAGAGTCGGGCCTGCTGCCGTGAGGCCTCCGTCTGCAGCCGGGGCCCCGCCGCCATGCTGGAACTGACCCGAGGCTTGTCGCTGCTCCGCGGCCCTCTGGGCCGAGTGCCGGCGCTGGGCGGGAGCGCGGGGCCGCCAGGGGCCGCCGGGTGCGTCGCCCGGGGCTTCCGCAGCAGCGGCTCGAGGTACGAGTGCTCCCGGAAGCTGGGTGTCCTCGGGTCTGCGCGCTGTGGGTGCGGAGCCGCGCCTGTGGGAGTGGCGTCCGGGTGCGGGCAGCTAGCGTGGGCTGGACGGGACTCTAGGCGCGCGCGGCGCGGTGGGGGCGAGACGGGCCCCTGGCTCCCGGCTCGGCCAGTCGAGCCCGCGGGCGGGGCTCCCTGACCTCTCGGGCTGCTCGGACGTGCGGTCGCTGGGCTTCAGCACCTGAACAGTTTTTCACTGATTTAGGGAATTTGAGGACTTCAGGAGGTGCTGCAGAAGCGCAGGGCATGCTGGTTTCAAACATTTGCTTTTGTTTCGAATATTGTATTTTGTAAGCAAAGGACTGGGCGTTGTCGGGATGGTTTACATATTGTATAAGGTCGTGAGTTCCAGTGCTGAGGCTTACATTGAAATCTTTTGCAACGCTTTCTAGAACCAGACATTAATCTTGTTTTTTCACTTTTTTTTTTGTTTCTTTGTTTTTTGTTTTTTTCTCTGTAAGCAGCTGCTTCCCAGACTTCATTCAAATGCAATTGCGATGTTAGATTCTTTGTGTTTCTCTAGATCTACTTGCTGGCTGACCACATGTATTTATAGTGAATGAAAGCGAGTACATTTTAACTCTTCTGTGTTGTTACCCAGGAACACTTTACCCTCTGCCATCTACTTGCCAAAGTTGAAAGAAAATTCACGCCTAGAAATCTAAAAATATATTCCCCTGACCTAGATCGGGTGAATCCAAGAGGGATTGTTTTAAGACTTCTAGAACTTCCATTATGCACTTTCACTGCTTTTTTATATGGCTGTAGGTTTGTGTCTTAGTGGTCTTTTTTGTGTCCCCAGTGCGTATGTTCCAATTCTTGGAAGTTATGAGCAGTCACGTGGAAACATATCCACTATTAATTTAAATTGATTGAAATTCTGTTGCATATGTTTAAACTTTAGTCTTGAGTGTCTGAAACAAAAAACATAATTCCTACAGGGTTTAATTGAAGGTGGTTTCTAGGGAGTAGGCTTTCCACAAGGTTATGTGAGAAAATAACAGTGACTCAGAGTTCTGGTTCAGTAAGTTCTGGTGTCTGAAAGAATTGCCAAATGGTTTGGAGTTACCAACTCTATCTAGGAAATGAGTTTCTGTAGAATTCTATTTGTATTGAAGAATTTAGAGAATTATCTACTGTGATACATTTTATTTAGGTACTTATTTTTTGAATTTCAGTTGTTGAAGGGCTTCTCTTAAGAGTGAGGATATTCTTTTTTAAATTATACAAGTTGATTAATTTTTCAAGTTATACAAATTGATGAGTTTCCCATTGTCAACAGGATGCAAGCAAAACCATGCATGGGATGTCCCTATCTATCCTTCCATTGCTGTGTACATGGAAAGGGAGTCACAATAGTTCCGACATCTCAAACATCTCTCTCTCACACACACATACACATACACAAACACACACTCTCTTTCTCCTGGATAACTCAGATTTTTTTAAATAAGCAATGATTTCTTTATACTATAGAGTAATTGAGTACAGTATTTTTGAAAAGCTATTTTTAATATAGGTGAGAAGTATTTTGTTTAACTCAGTTGCCTTCAGCCCCCATTGATAGAGTAAAATGTAAAAAATTAATACTATTGATACTTTATATTTTTAATGCAGTGCTAATTAATTTAAGATAGGGTGACATTTTTAATTTCCCATTGGCACTGAATTACACTCCTGGAGGTGGAAGGTGAGCTTGTCTATAAGATTGAGAAACACACCTGTGGACTGTTGGGTCTCCGGTGGGGAGGAATTCCGACAGTGTGTTGATGCTTATTGGTGTCTCTTTTCTCTTCTAGGACCAGCAGAGAGAAGAGATTCCATCTTCCAGAGTTCGCCACTGTCTGCCTCCCCACTTGTCCCCATCCTCAGTCATCTTTTTTTCATATATAACAACACATTATTTGTCTCCTTCTTCATAGTGAATGTGGTTTAAATCTAATATACCTATTGACTTGAAATTTAAAACTTAATTGTTAATTCTTGCTGAAAATAGTCCTCGGGTTTGATAAACTCCCCAGTCACATTGGCTGTTTCAAATGAACAGATTTATTTCAGAGCTATATAGAGTCATAAATGAAAAAGCAATATTTTTCCACATTTTTGACTAATTAGATACATATAATAACGGAACATAGAAATCCTTTTCTCAGTGGGGTATTTTATTTTAATAAGTGGAATTTAAGGAAAAATATTTGACCATATTTGAAAGTTAAAAATCTTGAGGTATCTTGTAATATTTTTTCTCACTTTTTTCCCCTTTAAAATTTGCAGTAACACTTTTTTGTGTATTCATTAGAGCAAGTTGTTAATTAGAAGAAAATATAATTAATATCAAAGACCTAAGTAAGTCCTTCTACCTGTGACTATTATTTCTTGAAGCAAGTTACCTAAACAGTCAAAAAGATAAAAAACGTATTGGTGATTATTTTTTTCCTGTTCTTGCCTTGCTGTGTGAGGAATTTACAAATCAGAGTGTCCTAAGATTATGAACACTAGAATTAGAAATCCCATGAGCCTCTGGCCCAAGTACTTTTCAGTGTATGGAGCCAGGCAGTAGCTGATCCTATTTGCATTGGGTTGTTAGAGACCTAGAATGGTAATGCCAGACACAGGAAATTTATAGGTACCTTATAATAGGGACTTTTTCAACTTTTTCTACTATGAGTCAGTTTTTCAGAAAGAAAATGGATATGCTAAGTGTTCCGTGCTCACCCTGTTACTCAATGATCTCTAAAATCACTAACTTGGCAAGTTTTCTCTGATATTTTTTTTTTCTTCTGATGTTATGTATAAAGTTTTATGTACTGGCCTATAGCTCTTTATGGAAGCTTCACCTTTATGTTTCACTGACAGTAGCTATAACTTTTGCAACTAGGCTGGCTTTTCAAAACTACATTTTTTGAGTTAGTAAAAGATACTAGTTTATCTTGGGTAGTTGAATTTAATAATTTAAAAGGATACATTTTATTAGTAAGGTTGTCCCTTCTTCCCTGTAGTACTTAATCAGTATTTCTTATCTCTGCAGTAGAAAAGCTTGGTATAAAGGCACTTTTATCCTTGAAGGATTGAAGCTTGAAGGACATAGATGCCAGATAATGTATTTCTAAAGTTGATTTCAACCTAAGGAGAGTTAATCACATGGACTAGCAAAGGCATTTGGGGGGGGGAGGAGTGGTAGGGAAGGGCAAATATTGCAGTGTGGCTTTCCTGTCTCACTGCCTTAGATAATTTCTGATGAAATGAGGTATAGTAAATATCTAGCTATAGTTTTGATTTCTAAGCAATTCTTACATCATTTTAAATTTAAAACCTAAATGTTTCACTACTGGCCTTATATCTAGTTTTATGTCTGTGTCCCAGCCGCTCAGAGAAGATGTGTTCTAATGTCTTCAAAATCAAATTTTCTGCATCAGTTCATAAAAAAAAAACAAACAAAAAAACCTGACTTTAATTTAATCTTGTTATTCATGGTTCAGTAATACCATAGCAATTTTTTAAATATATTTATTTTGTAAATGTTTGAAATTATAATATCCTGTCATATTAATACTCTGATGGAAATGATAAAGCAAGTAAAAAAACAGAAAACAAACAGATAATCTTGTAGAATTCCATGAGGGCACAAGGAGGTTTTTTAAATAGCCTTAGAGATAATTAAATTATGGAGGGAGGTTTAAAGAGATAGCAATTCAGTCACATTTGTTAAACTCAATGAATGGAATTTATTAGCGATTAGTAAGGAATCAAGTTTGCTATTAGGAAGTGCAGTTTGGGCTGTGGGGCAAAATATACCAAAAAACAGAAAACTTTGTGATTAATGTTTAGAATGGAATATAGTCCAAACCTTAAATTAGTGTTAAAGGTACTCAGGCATGGTTATTATCTCGGAAGGCTTATCCAGCTGCTCTACTTAATATTACATCATAAGTATTTTTCACATTGCCATTGTTTTTATTAATATTTTATTAACTGCATCATATCACATTAAGTCAATTGGCCATAATTTATTTAACCACCTTGCTGTTGTTCAATGTCTGGTCTTTGAAACATGAAATAATTTACTCTCAGATTCAGGTCATGTTCTCATCAGCATCATACCAATCAGGTTTGTTTATTTAATCATCTGACCTCTGTAGGTTTCTGTAATTATTCTCATTAAATTAGTATACCTAGAATCAAAAGACTACACAAAGATCAGTAAATCTAAAATATATGTACTTTTTAATATATATCTTTTTATGTTCTTCCTCTTTCATCTCTTTTCTGATTAATGCTACAGTGAATATCCTCTGCCTTTAAACCGATTTTGTTGCTAAAAGAAAGTCAATTTTATTAATATTTATGATTTATTACTTTGTAGCACTTTTGCTGACATTTTTCACATAAACTTTATCCTTTAATGCTCACAGCAACTGAAGGAAAAGTAAATACTATTCACATATAATGGATTAAGAAATTCAGAAATTAACTTGTTCAAATGAACACAATAAATAAATGATGAAGCAGGGTTTGCACCTGCATAATCTGCCCAGGATTTTGCTTTTTAAGTAATTCATAATTGTTGACATACTTCATGCTTGTCTATTTGAAAACATTACAACTCTGAACTTGTCTGAGTCAAGAAAACTAATTTTGGACATGTTTGGAATGTGATATGTTGTCACATTCTCCTAATGAAGGGTTTTCTTAATATGGAATCTCATGGGTAGAATTTAGGGAGTCTGAATTCTGAATCAATTTAGCAATTTCTTCATTTATGAAAGTTGTCAGCAGACCATAGTAATGTTAGTGGTTGTGTGTTTCCAGTAAAAACCACAGATGCTTCCATATAATAGATTTGATCCAGAGAGCTAAAAACAGAGTTGTCAATATTTTGCTATAGAGTTAGTAGAGTCCTGTAACTGGGTTCCATTATTTATTTTTGTAAGACTCTATGGTAGGCATTTCAATATTTAAAAAATTCTTACTTTTGTGAGCTATATTCAGCATTTCCAGAGCTTGCTCTGAGACGGTATCTTGTCTATAGAATTCAGTAGACTGCTTAAGGGTTCTTGTAGTACAGAGCTCAACATCGAAAATTTTGGCAAAGTTCCTTTGCGAAAACATTGGCTTTGTTCACGTAGCTAATATTTACGTTAGTGTCTTGAAAGTTAATGAGTTAAAACATTGAATCACAGAATCATAAAATGAGAACAACTTGTTTTACTTTTTATTGATTTAAAAATTAAGATTTGTGATAAAATTACCTTGAGGTATATAGCTGGAATATTTAGCATGTGGGGTGAAATGGTTTTTCAAGCGGCCATAAACTTAACATTAGTGTTTTAATGTACTTTAAAAACATTCTTCAAAGGGTTTCTTAGGACTAATGGTTGATTTTATTGCATGTATCATTTTACCCAGGATCCCTTGGGTTTTATTTTTAATTTGTGAATTCGAACTCAAAATCTTCAAGTTGTACCTTAAGATACAAAGTAATGCAACTATGTTAGGACTAGTTGAGGACTTTGAATTGCTAATAGTTATATCAGTCTTTTTCAATTTTATAGCAGAAAGCAGTTTATTGCTGCTCTAATTAAAGTTCTGGTTGAAAATGAAATTAAAATGTAGATGTAAAATTTGATGCCAAATATACAAATTAAATATGCTGTTCATCTTGAGATTTTATATCTTAGTATCTTGTGGAGGACTACTTTGATACACAAGGAAAATAGTGATTTTATTTTTTCTTCTTTTGTTAAATACTTCATTTAGTGCTAGTAATCATAGATAAGGAAGTTACAGTTTATTTTCTGGAAGTATCAAATAAACAAGCTGAAGGAAACAACACAAAATGCTTTCCTGTTTCATTACCTCTTGTTATCTCAATATGTCTCCATCTATTACCTAATAGACTAGGAGAGAGCGCCATTTTTGCCAGGCAGCCAGTCAACTCTTAGTCAAATCCTCTTATGAAAGGTCAACAGAGAACATTCTCATTATATAGATGAGGAAACTGCA
This sequence comes from Uropsilus gracilis, assembly GCA_004024945.1. Lineage (NCBI taxonomy): Eukaryota > Metazoa > Chordata > Mammalia > Eulipotyphla > Talpidae > Uropsilus > Uropsilus gracilis. The sequence continues at coordinate 70,316 of PVHY01006409.1, read as the reverse complement.
TGCCTTTGAGAGTAGTGAAGTGACTTAAGTCTACCTTCTACAACCTGCTACTAGTGACAATCAGGGCTAATGACTTTTGAGTGAGTAATTTGTACATCTTGCTGCCCTACTACTCAGCTTCTTTACTTCCTTCTACTATAATTTTTTAGTTTCTGTTGAAGCCACATGTAGTGTTACCCCAGCAAAAGATGGTAAGATAGAGTACTAAAAGGAAGAGATTCTTTTTCTGCTTTGGGGGTTTCTCACTATTTCTGCCTTTGTAGGAAATACCACCCTACGTAAGTGATAACTGCTTTATATAGAGAATTAAGGGATCAAGTTGACTGTATTTTGATGTATATTAACCCTATAACTTTTTGAACAAACCAGTTTCCTTACCCTAATACATTTTTATAGTAAAGGGGGACATTAATGAAAATTCCATGCTTGGGATGACTTATATTTTAATAAATAATGTGCATTATTTTACAATAAGACTGTAAACTTTTTATTTTATGTTGATTCATTTATGTTGATATAGTTCTTAATTTTCTTGATTCTGTGAATATTAGCTTTGAATGCATGCTGAATTCTTGATACATGCCCATGTACTTGTATCAGTTTCCTTCTACATCTTGATACTGATCATTTGCAAAAATAACTGTCATAAGATCTTTTACTCAATTTTAAAATTCACAAAGCTTTCTTAAAAGATGCAAAGCAACTCTTCTCATGAAAGTAGTTTTTTTGGTTTTAAAGTACTTTCTTACAAATGCCAAACACCTAGGGAGCTCAGACCAAACATTGCTAAAGGGAAAATAGCCTCAATTCTAATTTTTCTAGTATAGAAGTGTGAAGCTATTTCTGCTGAGTTTTCACATGGGTGCTGCCTTTGTCTTCTCTCATAGTACCTTTCTTTGGCAAAAATTTAAAATGAAAGTCACCTTGTAATTTGTGTTCTTTCTATGATTAAATTTTTTTGCTATCTTTAGATCAATACAATTACTGGCCTTTTCACTTGTGTTTCACTACATTATAAATATAACTCATGATGAGAGCATGTTCCGTGATTGTTCCTGCAAAAAAAGAAATAAGTTGGGCTAATAGATGTTTCTGTTTTTTCGGGCAGTCATATACAAAAGACCGCAAATTAGATGACCTGAAAAATGGAAATTTGACTCATGTTTTTAAGTTCAGAAATTTGAAATCAGGGTTCTGTAAGAGCCATGATCCTCTAGCCACTGTTTGTACTGAGAGTAATTGGTCTTCTTCCACTTGTAACTGCATCACTCAGTCTCAGTGCTCACATGTTATCTTCCCTTGGTTTTCATGAGGCCCTCTCTCTCTCATCAACAGCAGTCACTGGAATAAGGACCCCCATCTCCTCTGTTCTGATCTCACTAGATGGGACACAAACCTAATAATGGGTTTGTGTTCAGAATGCATAAATGCATGAAACTACTACAAATTACATACAGATAACCCACTATTTAAATCAAAAGAGACAAAGGAACTCCAAGTGGCTCAAAACTTTTAAGATGTCCAAATTCTCAATTTGTGTTACATCTTCAAATATCTTATTTCAAAGTAAAGTCACAGTTACAGGCTGCAGGGATTTGAAAGTGAGCACACTCAGCCCACAACAATAGGATTTTAAAGTTGTTTATTGTTTGAGCAATCATTTGTTAATTAGTTGGGTTCTTTCCTTGTGTTTGAAGGGATAAATTTGGATTGTAAGCTTTGGTTTGCAATTCATTTAAGTTTAATTCTGAAAGCTCCCACCTGCCCCCTCCAAGTCTGTTGTGTTGATGAACCTGTTTATTAATAACTACTAACCAATTTTGAACAAAATTAGCAATTGTAGGCTTTTTTTTTTGTTAATGTTCAAAATAATTTTTAAAATTTCTAAAATCTGATACAGGCAATAAAGATAGTGTGTTCTATTCTGAAATACAGATTTTTGAATTTATAAACATCACAATAGTTTTGCATATAGTTACAAAATTTTGTATGTGCAATAGTTCTTAACTTATCAATTTATACTTCAGTTGGTAGAAGATTGTAATTTGTCATTGTAGATGACTTATCCCATTATGTTTGGAGCACATATCCTTCAAAAATTTCTTCAGATTGACAGTGGTGACTACATCAGGAATATTAGAGCAGGGACCTGACTGTGAGAGAGGGGGTTTAATTCAGTGTTCTTAACCAGGACTCAGCAGGACTGCTAGAAAAGGTTCTGATATACCGTGTGGGATGTTGGGTCTAACCTGTAGAGAATCTCAAAGTTCATGACAATATTTTAGTCTATTCAACAATCTTTGCTGTTGTGATCTGTGACAGTTTTGTCAGAAATGGTGGTGATTTTGTTAAGACAGCAACAGTCAAACTAGAGGCAAAAATGGTTTTGAGTTTTAGAACTTTTCATCAAAAGTAATCATGAAATAAGATACTCATACACAGATATGTCTAATGTGGGATTTGTGTTTAGAATGTGTAAATTACAAATATAGATTAGATATAGATAAATAGTCTCAGAAAAATGGTCAAAGAGATGAACAAGTATTCATAATAAAGAAACCCCAAATGATCAAGAAACATGTACAAACTCTAGCATTTAACGAAATGCATATTAAAATGCTTGGATTTCTGGGCATTTATTCCAAAGAAAGAAAAATATTACGAACACAAGGATACATGAACATACCAATTTTGTTTTATAATAGCCAAGAAACAGGAAACTACCCAAATAGCCTTAAGTGAGTTAATAGCTGAACTGTGATACGTCCATAACCTGAAGTACTACCCTGCAATAAAAGGAAGAATCTATTGATATAGCAACTGGTATGGATCGTAAAAACATTCTGTGGGGGAAATAGGGCAATCAATAGACTACATACTGTATGATTCCATGTATTTAATATTTCTGAAGTGAAAACGTCATAGAAATGGAGAGCAGAACTGTGATTACCAGTATTTATGGATGTGAGTGATAGGTGGGTGAGTTTGAGTAACATCTTGGTGGTGATGTCACAGTTCATATATCTTGATTATGGTAATGATTATTTGAATCTTCACATGTTAAAATTCACAGAAACACATCAACATACACAAATTCATGTAAAACTAGAATGTGAATTTCCTAGATTTGCTTTTGTTTTATAATTATCTTTGAGGGAAATTGACAGATATGTAGTAGCTCTGTACTATTTTTGAAATGTCTTGTAAATTTACAATTATTTCAAAATAAAGTGTTTAAACAACAGCAACAAAAACATGATTCAGTGAATGTTATCTATTAAGTGAAGCTAAAATCTTTGACAATATCAGGACAGTAAATCGCTATGGACTATTATTTACTACTGGTGGGCCAGCACATTCACTTTGGAAAACTAGTTAGCATAATTTCAACACATGTATCCTGTAATACAGCAGTCCTATTCCTGGGTGCATACCTTAGAGATATACATTGTGTGTATACATATTTATACAATCAAGTGTATTACATATATGCATATAGTATGTATATAGTGCATTCTATATATTAATAAGTGGTACATATTATATAATGTCATATATATATTATGTCTTTAATTATTAGAGATACAAACATTAGACTAAATGATAAAGGGAACTTGTGGAATTAATTATAACCTCAAATCTCAAGGCTTTGTTTACAAGAAAGAATAAAGTTTTGACTAAGGGAGGATTACCAGGTGATTTTAATAATTGTGTATCATTTTCTTAAACAGACTTTAAGAACAATTAGGAAAATTTGCATGATTTTCCTTACATGCTTTATAGATATTTTTCTCAGTTTCAGTATAATCAGGAGATTTTAGCTTGATAACACTCAGAAAACATAATATCACAGAAAAATATCTAAAACATTTTATTTTTATACATTTTAAATCTTCATATGCATACATAATTTAATAGTCATAATTATGACCATGCAATTTTTCATTTCATTCCTTAATTATATAAAATGAATACTTACAAATATTTTTGTTTTTATAAATTTTGTTTTCAGTATCTGCATAATTCTAACAAATCACAATACAGTGGATGATTTAGCCTTTTAATAAATCTTCAAATACTTGATAAATACATGCACAAAGCAGAATACTCTGGTGAGCCTTTAAAGATATTGCAGCAAATAGGAACTTCCTTCCCTACACAGCTTAGCATCCAGTAGGGGTATGGTGATCTTAACAAGCGTTTAAGATGCTGTAATAGGAAGAGTAAGGTGACATGGTTGCTCAGAGCAGAGGCAGTTCCCTGAGAATGTTTTTTTGGGTATCTTCCAAGCTACTACTTGAATAATATGTAGAAATGAAGGAGATAAAGAAGTTGGAGAGGCAAGAGAGAAAGAAGAATGTTTAAGGTCAAGAGGATATATGTGTGGACACCCAGAAATGAGAACCTGGCACAGCTGATAAATTTACAGCTGTGTGTGTGTGGAACTTGGTGAGCACAGTGTTGTTTAGTGATGTGTCTGGAAGAGAGCTGGTGCAAGGAATTTTTATAAACTACAGGACGTTTGTATTTTAGTCAAAACTCTTGGTTCTTTAGTCAAATATTTTGAAGTCATATTTCACTTCTCATCCTGAAATCCAATTTCAGAAGATCCTAGTGGTTCTGCCCTCAAAATAGACTCAGAAACAGACAACATAGCACCTCTACTGGTGTTTCCCTTGCTCAATTCCATCATCTCTTGCCTGGGATACCATTCTGTCCTCTTAGCCTGCATCTCTGCTTTCTACCTTGTTCCCATGGTCCCTATCTCCCACATTTGAAGTTATCATTGAATAATGAAAGTCCATTCTTGGCACCCCTCAAAATCTTTAAAATGGATTTCTTTCTCAGAGTACAAGCCAGCATTCTTTCACAATCCTGCGGGACCTTATAGGATCTGACATCCCACTCTATCTCTGACTTCATGACTGGATCTGGCCTATTCCCACTGTTACTCCTGGTCTGCTTGCTATCCCTCAAACAAACTAGACATGCTTCTGTTTAATGTTCTTTCCCTGTGAGACAGTACTCTACCTGTCTTTCCTTATTTTCTCCAGATAACCAAATTACTCCCTCATTTCCTTTATTTCTGCTCAGGTATCTTCAGATACATCAGGGAAGTGATACTTTTACCCACCTATTTAAAATGTCAAGTCTGATTCCTGGATATATCCTTCCCTAACCTTTTGCACACATGATTTATGAAAGATTTACTTTTAAAAACATTTAATTATGTTTTCAATTAGAATGTCACGTTCATGAAAGTGGGCAAATTTTATGCAGTTTATGTTTCCCATGCTTAGAATATTGTTTGACATGCAGAAGATCCCCAAAATTTGTTAAATTAATAAACAATAGGCATGTAAAAAGGCATTTAGCCATGGGACTTACATTATTGAATTTGATGATGACTATATTGTTGAAAATGAATTGGCACAGATCAAGATTTGAGTAAGGGAGAACTCTTAAAAGGTCTTTGCTTCTGTAGTTGAATATTTGCATTCTTGCAGATGTTTGACAAAATGCATATCAATAGTGTGCATGTTAAAAATCTCCTTTGTTAGTGCACTATGAACTGGATAATATGTATTTGCCAGGTCTTCAGCACATGAACTGATGCAGACTTCCTCCCACTGGTTTTCCAGATTGCTTCATTTATCCATATAGTTTGTTGCTCACACAGCCAGGCTTACTGGTGCTTTGCAGTGACTGAAGTAACTAATGGGTGGGCCAGCTGCCACCAAAAATGCTAACAGCCCCTATTCATAATTGGGTGGCATTTTATGGGTGTTACACCAACTAGGACAGGCTATAATTAGGAAGATGACTTAGCACCTTGGTTAAATCACTCTCTCAGATCCAACATATAATGTGTAGTCAAATTTAATCTGTATGTAGATTGTTTCTTTGGAAAACCAGAAATCATTTATGCCATTGTCATCTTTTACATTCTCAGGGATGTCGAGGCCATAATTATCCTGGATTATGTTCAGTGATTGACAGTTTCACAGTAGCCTATGAACAAATTACTGTGTTTAACAGAGAATAAACTAATGAAACATGTCAGCAGCATTGTTCTTCATATGCTATAAAGCGGAACATATGTGTTCAGGTAGTTTGTTTTTTTTTTAAGATACATATGGTGCCACTGTAAGAATAAATTTTAACCTGATTATCACTTCTAATACTAGTGAAAAGTAGTGCTGAGATTGGACATCCTTTCTGGATCTTGATGCTAAAAAAATCACTTTTTGTTTTTCACCATTGAATATGCAGTTTGTTATGGTTTTGTCATGTATGATATTTATTTTTTTTGAAATGTTCCTTTTAGTCCCAGTTTCTAGAAAGGTTTTATCATTAAGTGGGTGTTGTACCTTGTCAGATCTTTTCCTATCATCTGTTTAGATGATCTCGTGCTTGTGGTCTTGTTTTTGTAGAATTGGTAAATGACACTGACTGATTTGCATATGCTGATGTTAAATCAGCCTTGCATCCTGAAATGAATCTAACATGTGGTTTTAATTTGCTCAAGAAAGGCTACCAGCATCAATTAGAAGGGAAATATAAATCAAAACAACAATGTGAGAATGGTATATATCAAAGGACTGAAAAGAAATATTGGTAGGAATGTAAATTTGTGCAGCCTTCATACAAAATGGTAGGGGACATTTTCCTTAGAAAACTACAAATGAAAATGCAGCTTGTAGGTGTTTATTAAAAGAATATGAAAATACTGATATGAAAAGATTTATGCATCTGATTATTCATAGAATCATATACACAATAAACAAGACATTGAATATGCTTAAATATCTATAAATGGACAATAAAGAAATTGTGGTATACTCATTGGGATACTACTCAGCTGTTAAACGATAAATTCATGCCTTTTGCAAAAATATGCATGAAACCTGAGGTTGTTATGCTAAGTGAAGTACATCAGAAGTGAAAGAAATGATCAGATGGTTTCATTCATCTGTTAGCGAAAGAAGAAAAATTGGCAATACACAACAAAAATAGTGATTAGCTCTGAAAATTGTGGGGGTTACTAGAGGGTGGGTGATAGGGATAGGGAAGAAGTAATAGAAAGGATTATGTAATATTGTGGCATGGAAGTTCTGGTGATTTGGTCATCTTTGGGTGAGTTAATCATGTGCACATTTTAAGGTATGAAATTCTAATCCCTAAACTGTTTATGTAGACAAATAGTTTACATAAATTTGATTTTGATTATAATTTGATTAAATTTGATTAAAATAAATTCTAGTATAATAACACATAAACATGACTATCGCAGAGTATTTTGCATTAGTTAAAAAAATATTTATTTTTTACTACCTCTTAGTAATGACTGTGTGTGTGTGAGAATAGTTGCCATAACCACAATATGTAGAATTTGCTAATATAGGAGGACCTTGTACTCTTAAATACCTAAAAGGTGCTTATGCAATATGTAATAAAAATGAGCACCAGAGATTAAAAGCAAATAGTGAAAAAAGTACTTTATCTTGAAAAATAAAACTTCAACTCAAAAAGAAAACACTTAAACTCTTGATTTAGTCTATAATTATAATTACATACAGGTATTATAATATACAAAGATACAAACTACAAATATTCACTCAAAAAGTAATAGGCAACCTGAATAGCTATTTATATTAAGTAATTTTAGTTTAATTTATATTTACATTATTAAATAATTTACATATAACCCTTGTCAAAAGACGACTCCAGGAGCAATTTGCTTTATGAGTGAATTCTATTATATATTAAAAAATAGAAATCATGTATTTTGCAAAAAATTTTGGAAACTTGAAGAGGATAAAATGTTGTCTAACTCATTCTCTGAGGGCAGCATCACCCTGATACTAAAACAGTACAAAGTTATTGTAAGAAAAGAAAAATCAAATATATCTCATGCATGTAGATGCAAAATTTTTAACACAATTTAGATGAACTCTGGAAAGGACTGGTATGTCATGACCAAGGGAGATTTATCTCAGAAATGCAAGGTTGTTTTAAAAATTGGCAATCAGTGTAATTCCTTGTAGAAAATTATATGGCCATTTTAGTAGACACAGAAAAAGAACTTGATAATATCCTGATATAAATTTTCATTAAACTAAGATTAGAATCTAATCATAGAATTAAGTGTATAACCTGAACTCATAAAATTTCTAGAGGGAAACTCTAGAGAAAACCTTTTGTTATCATAAATGAAGCAAAATTTTCTTACTTACAGGACCAAAAACATGATCCATAAAACCAAAATTAATTGAAATATATCAAAACTAAGAAGTGATCTTACAAAGACACAGCTAAGAGACTGAAAGGCAAATTGGGAGAAAATATTTTAAATCATATATCTGGTAAATGATATAAATATAAGATCTATGAAGAACTCTTAAAAACAAATAGTAAGGAACTAACCTACTTAGTATACATTGAACACAAGTTTAAATTACAGAATTCACCAAAGAAGTTAGGCACATAGTAAATAAAAACATCTTTGATGCTCAGCATCAAAGATTTACTAAGGGAATGTGAATTCAAATTACAATGAAATACTATCAGCTAGCCATTAGAAAGTCTAAAATTTAAAAGACTAAACCTACCAAATGATGGTGATGGTGAATATGTGGAACTCTCATATGCAGCTGTAAAATAGTACAACCTCTTTGGAAAACAGATGAAAAGTTTTGGGTTTTTTTTCCCCATATATGTATACATATATGCACACATACATATATACATATAATTTTAAATATAAACACAGCATATGACCTGGTCATTTTACTCCTTGGTATCTTAACAAGAGAAATGAAAGCATACATACATAAGCTTGTATATGGTATTTATAGCAACTTTGTTGGACCTAAAAAATGGAAACAACTGAAATATTTGTCAACAGCTGAATAATTAAACAAATTTTGCTGTATCTATGCAATGGGATAACCAATAAAGAGAAATGGACTATTGATATATGCAACAATATGAAGAAAAATCAAGTAATTATGCTTATGAAAATTGCTGTTTAAATGGAGGTTATAGTGCTTGGGTCCATTTTGTATAAAATTTGGATTATAATAAATTAATATATAGTGATAGAAACCAAAGTAGTGGTTGTTAGTTGAGGTGTAAGGGGCATAGCAGAAACAGGTATAATGTTGAGACTACAGGGAAAATTTCAAGCGTAGTAGCTATATTTATTTGTAATGAGTTTTTCCCCAGTATCCATACCTATTAAAGCATGTGCATATGTATACTAAAATTATATGCGTCTGTTAAAATTGAATAATTTGTAGCTATTTTATACCAGTTAAAGTTGAATAAAGGCATTACAAAAATATGATAGTGCAGCACAGTTGATACACTGATTTTACCATGACCTGCCCTATAGTTTTCAGTGAAGATTTAAAAGTTATATTTATTAAATTGTCCACTTTTAATTATTTTATCTGGCTAGTCTGTTTATGTGCACAGTAATTGTTTATTCATAGTTCTGGTTATTAAAATGTACTTTTGCGTTGAACTGAAGTATAAGTTTTCATGTACTTGTATATAACCAAGTACAAAAATCACCCATGGGAAATTGTTAGATGGGCAGTTTCTATGACTTGTCCTCTTAAGGATTTTGAATAGTGGGTATAGTGATGGGGAATGGGAATCTACAATTTCAGCAAGCTTCCCATGCAATTTTGGTGCATGTATCCACAAATCACATTTAGAAATTATTTCTCAGCAGAACATTACTTAATACTGTGCATGTGTGCTATTGACCACTGGTATAAGACCAAAATGAAATGTTCTTGATGTGATTCCAGCTGTGTATACACCAACCTATTAGAGAAAGCACTTAACTTATTTGGAAGGGGAAACATGTTCATTTTGCATTTTGGCTGATAACCCTGATATATGCCACATTAGAAAGTAAAATGTGTACAGGTACTGGAATATATTAAAGTTCTATGACATTTTCCTTTTCTCATTATTGTCTTGCCACTTCCTTTTCTTTTTCTTCTCCTTAATAATAATTGATCTGATTTTGGACTTTTGTATAATAATCATGCTTTCATTGAACTTATCAATGTTGAAAGGACAGGAGCAGCAGGAAGCAGGAACCATCTGCTACCTTATCAGGTATATTTTAGGAGTAAATGCACAGTGATAGCAACATAACATACTACTTTTTAGTTTGACACCATGAAAAACAGAACAGCTTTCCCAGAAAGCATTTCTTTGTGTCTTTCCAGAAATAGATTTAGATCATCTTTCAAAGTATACATCACTTACCTACTCAAGTACTTATAATCTGCAAGGAAACAGTGTTGTGTGCAAAGAGTGATGACATGGTGTGGGGACCCCTGAACCTTTGCCTGAGCCATCTACTTCTGACCTAGTCCCACCATAATCAGTGACAGGCATGATGAAACTGGCAGTTGTGTTGAATGTCCAGGTCATGGAACATTTTTTTTTCTTAAATAAGTTAAAAGTGGCCATGGAGAACACAGACAGGATGCATCAACTAAGAGCGAGTGGACTTAGTCTTTTTATGAGGTAGATATGCAGCATAGTGTGGGACTTTGAACCTGGACACTAGACTAGATACTGCCTGTTTTGAAAAAATAACTTTTTTAATAGACAGTATTATGGTTCAGATCTTGAGAATGTAGTTTAGGTAATTAGAAATTTATATGTAAGTTACCAAGGAATATAAATTATAATGCAAAACTGAAAATTACTGTTGGTATCCTTCACCAAATTATGAATCTACTTATAATCTTGAAGAATGACTGTCAGATGTTTGAAAAAAAATGAATTTTGGTTGCTTAGAGACTCACTCTTGCATCTTAAATTTATTTGATTAATTCCTTGTATTTTTAGTGCTACATTTATTCTCTTGTTTTCCATAGACATGATGCCATTATTATCTCAGGAACTGAAATGGCTAAACAAGTCCAGAAAGAAATACAGGGAGATGTGGAATCATGGATTTCCCTTGGGAACAGACGACCTCACCTCAGTATAATTTTAGTGGGTGATCACCCAGCAAGCCATACGTACGTCAGGAAGAAGATCAGAGCCGCCTCTGCTGTAGGTGGGGATGTTTTAATTCTACCTGATACTAAATCATGTTTTCTGAATTTTCTTCAAAGTGTGATTATTAAGGATGATAATCATTAAATAAGTGCTATTTGAATAACATGTATACCATAGTTTATCTATTTAAGTTTATATTTATTTTTACTTTTCTTCAATTTTTTTCTTAGAGACACAGTTGTGTGTGATTTCAGAGACTCCGGTGAAAGGAATACTTTCCATTTAAAGAGCTATTTTTTGTACATTTGCTTTAAACATATAATAAACCTGGCCTGTTCAGCTTTGTCAAACTTGGCCTAATGGTGGTGGTAGCAGTTTTTGGTATTTCTACTCTCTTCAAATCTAACAATAACTTATCACAAATGAGTGCAATTTGTCACATGGTATACTAGACCCCCACATGTATGTGAATCACAAAAAAACATATGTCCTATTGGATAAATCCCTTCTATTGGTGCATTGAACATCGTTTTTGTAGATGGACCTTCCCTTTCCATGAACCAGGAAAATAGGGAGCCCGCCACGTTTTGTGAGTTACCGCCCCTGGAAAGTCTATGTAAGTTAAGTGACTTTCTGTGTCTTTCTCTTTTAGGTATCTGTAGTGAGCTCATTTTAAAACCTAATGATGTTTCTCAAGAAGAACTCTTGGATATAACTGATCAATTGAACATGGACCCAAGAGTCAGTGGCATATTAGTTCAGCTACCTCTGCCAGGTATATTGTATCCAACAATGTAACTTAATATGTTAGTATATGTTACTACTTTTGTGCTGTTTAAATTACATCAATTCTATGTTTCTGGTTAAGGGAAAGGGGTTCTTTTAACATATTATGATACTGAAGGTGATTTCTAAACTGTTTTCAGAAAGGGACTAGCTGTTATACTAGCATGTCATAGGTGGCAGTTTCTCAATAAATTATGCTTAAAATGTCCAAACTTATGAAAGAAAACTTTAAAGCTGGCCAGATATGCAGTTCTTGCATTGCATAGCAGTGCAGGATTAGAAAAATGCATGTGCAAGCAGAAACTGAATAATCAATGTGCAAAACAAAAACTGTTCTGTGACCTTTAAACTATTTTCAAAACACTAAAATCTTTTACTGAGGTTTATACATGCATAGTAAGAAATAGTAAAACTAATTTTTATTCAGCACACTATTGAAAACATTAGAAACAATGGGAATTCATGTTTTATTTCTTTGCAAAAAAAAGAGTTTAAGTTTGAACAGTGCTTGCCTTTTTCTCATCATGTGTTGTATGAAATAGAGCAAACCTCTTTTCTATGTCTTAGTGAATAGAATTGTCATGTGCCTTTCTAAATTTCAATCTGCTCCCAACATTTTGTTCTGTATACCTTCACTGTTGTCAGATATCTGACAGTTCCATGAATATGAAGTTTTGTGCTGATGTCGCTTCCCCTGGGTTATCACTATCATTTTTGTCATCCTCTCTTTTCTAGTTTTTGTTGATCAGATACCTTCACTAATAGTCACTGACTGCATAGCTACCTCGATTCAAGGGGCACCATGTCAACTTTACAGGGTGACTTACTGAGGTCATATTTAATTAGAATCATATTGAAGCTACTTTATCTTGTTTTTCACACTCATAGTTCTTTCCATGCTTAAGTCTCCGTGCCCTTTGCTTTGCTATAACCATTTCCGGCCTTTTATTCAGATCAATTTCTCTTCTAGCATCATCACATCTTTGCTGCTCTTTTATCTTTATAAGCTTATTCTATCTGTTGTCTTATTCATTTTTGTAAAATGTCATGTGGATTTATTGCTGGGAGACAAGGAAGGAAGGCACTTGGCGATCTGTGTTTGAGGTGAATAACAAACATGCAGTGGCCAGTCATGGTGAGACTTTGAAAGAGGTAACATTTGGTTTGGATCATGGTGCTAATCTATTATTTACATAGTGATTTGTGAACCAAAGAAGCAGAAATTTTATATTTTTTCACACAGATAACTGAAATTTGAACTGTGTTGTTGGAGGGCTGGTATTATTTAAACTGAATCATGGTTCTAAAATATGTAATATTGCTACTGAGCAATGTAAGCCTGTTGACACAGCATAGATCATAAGAAATTGGGCAGCTTGACTCCTATAAGCTTAAACTTGCAGAAAATAACTTATTCTTCTTTGCATAGGATCTTTATATGGTATTGGTATTGTAATATAGCCAACAATATAGCTTAATATTTTAGTATATTTACAACTTTTGTGCTGTGTAAATAACATCCAAAATGCATATTGATAATTCTTTTTCTCTGATAGAGCATCATTAGATAATTAAAATTTGGAAAATTAGAAGTTATTAGGGTTTTCTCCTGAGAAAAATGTTTCTAACAGAATACTGTAGATTTGTCATATTAAATTGGTGTAGTGGTTTCTCACTTTTAGAACTAGAAAAGGATTTCAACACAAATGCTCTTATTTCATATCTTTGGTTAATTGAAGTCTAGGAAAAAATTAGGGATTTATTAACATCAAAAATCTGCCCCCCAATTTTGGGTATTATGTTTAAAACCAATTATGTGTCTTAAAAAAAAAAATATATATATATAATATAATTTCTGTACTATAATTACTAATTTTTTAGTTTATGATTTTTGAAATTTTCCCCATATGCATTCATATATCTACAATAGTTATATCAAAAATGCCACAAATTTTCAGATAAGTACATTCAAATTTAGTCTGTCTTAAAATCCTATGTTCATATCTGAGTTTAAGGGCTACATTCCACACTTGGTGATTAGCAATTAGCCACTAGATGGCACTAGTGATCTATCTTTACTCAAACTACTGTGTGCTGTTTATTTTCCAGGTTGGGAAACAGCGGCAAAGGTATCTTGATGATAAAAAATATCTGGTTGCTCAGAGAGAAAGCACAGTTTATACATACATACATACATACATGCACGCACGCATACATACACACATACACACACACACATACACACACATACATACATATCTATATATCTGAAAAGCCAATAAGTTAAAAAATAATACCGGTTGCCATTTATTTGGAAAATACCATATGTCTCAAGAACTTTCCATTTATGAATTTACTGAAATATCATAATTATCATGTAGAGTAGGAAGTAATTATGTCTATTTTATTGATAGGGTATTTGAGACACAGGGAGGTTAAATAAATTCCCTAGGTTCTCGGAGCTGGTAAGTAATCCCATTGGGATGTGAATGCAGGTAGACTGGCCCCTCATCTCATTGAAATGTTTTCAGCACTCTCAGCACTGTCTCAGCTTTAGCTAGTGAGTAATGTGTATTTACTCTGTGGAGGGTAGTCCTTTATATGGCTGATTTCATTTAATCTCCACAATGATCTTTGAGAGGAATTATCTTTTCCATTTTACAGAGGAAGAAACTAAAACACAGTGAGGTGATATGAATTGCCCAGTAGTAGTTAGTAATCTCATAGCGCCAGCATCCAAATCCAGGTAGTCTAGTTCTACTGCCTGTCTTTTTAGTCTTCATCATCCTACATTATACTATGTTTCTGGATAAAGCACTTCAGATGCTTACCTACAAGTTCGTGCTGCATGGAGCCATTTGGTCTACCAGAATTACTTCAACAATCTCCTATCTGTTCTGTCTCCAAACAAATGGCCTGTATTTTTTCTTTCTTGATCTGTATTTTTAATAATTTTCCTTGTTCATGACATTCATGTTTATTTATAATTTTTTCTATGGTAAAATGTAAAAGTAACAAAGTAAAAACAGATATTAAGTAGATTTCTCCTACAGTGACCTATATTTTCCTTTAGTGATTGTACAGTGGTCCATTCTTCCTTGTAGAAGATACAGACATATACTTTGTTTGCAGTTTATAATCTGGTTTAATGATTTAGCTACTGTTAATTAACATTGATGGATTGCTTTTTGAACGTTGTAAAAACAGGACTGAAAATTGACCTTTTTTCCAACTCATTTGTTGAAATAGTTGGTTAATGTAAGAGATCATAAAGCAATGTGTATTTCTCTGAAACATTGTAGTGTAGTGTAACGCATTTAAAAAAGTCTTTCATCAGTCTTCTGATTTAGATATAAACTAATTTGGAATGTATCAATAGTAATTTGTCTATATAATCTTCTGAATTTATTAATACTGATAATTTATTGTATATAATTTTTTTCATTTGAAGTGAAACTAGATGAATATTTGAGATTTTTAAAATGTTTTCCAGTCTTCATAGTTGTCTTGCCTTTGTCTCAATCACTGCTAATTCCTTTTAGTTCCCTAGTGTCTTTTCAGAATATTCAACCTAGTTTCAGTAGAAATGCAGTGTTTTTTTCTTCACATTCAACTCATTTAATTAAAAACATTCTTAGTAAATTAATTAAATAATTTACTATGAAAGGACTGACAAAACAGTGTAGGAAATAGACGCATTTTTTACTGACTTTTTAAACAACTGGTAAAGCAAGAATAGTTTATTAAATACTTTCAGCTATTCTTTCAGCAAGCCCTGACTCTCAACCTACTTTCTTGCATAAGAAATGGAGCTCTGTCCTTTGAGTAGGTAGCTCTGTGGAAGTGACTTGTCTTTTTCTCACCTATTCATGTCTTATAGGATTGTTATCATGAGCAGGTGGAACTGTGAGCAAATGAACAAATGAACATAGTCTCTCATCAATTATACCTCTTGCTTTCTTCTATTTGATTAGTAATCTGGAGTCCAAAATATTTCAGGATTAGAAATGTGAGATGATGAGGGTAATATCTTGGGTAGAAGGGATCTCACATTAGAACTATAATACTAATATGGGAGGAAACGTTTGTGAAAGGACTGAACAGAACGTACAAGACATATTCCATGTGTCCCATTAGGACAGAAAGCAAAGAATGAGATGGAATCCTGGCCTTTCTGCTACCAGTAGCTCTATCAAGTCTTATCAGGCTGTTTATGCTCAAAAGCTGGGTGAGTTTGCTCAGGATTGGGAGAGCTCAGAATATGTTGTGTCCCTAGTTATGCAAACCCAGCCAGTTGTCCTGTAGTTGGTCTAAGACCAGGGATAAATAAAATCATATGTGAATGCTTCCCTACTCCTGTTGTGACTCGGCAGAGATTCCACCAGTGTCAAAAAGTGATACTTTTTTTTTCAAGACCAGAAAGAAGTATGTAGTTCATACTAAATTTATAAATTAAAAAAGTTACTTTTAGTTTTTATTGATTAAATGATATTTTACTAAAATCTATTTCATTTATAGAATATGTACATATATTATAGAATTTGTATTAGTATATAGAGTTTTAAAAAGTTAGACTAATGCTATTTGGACATTGATAACCAAACTTAAACAATGAAAGGGAATTTATTGTGCACGCAAGCTTGAAGCAGTTGGGAATTTGCTGTAAATATTTTTTGAAGTATAAAACTTTATACAAGCTCAATTTGGATAGAAGGTACTGATTGAAAGCATTCAGGTTGCCTAAAAAACAGTTAGTAAATGAAAAATATTAGTAATTTGCTATTACCAGACACTTTTGCATTCACTGCAGCCCATCCTAGTAGAGTAGGGTTTTTCTACTTGTTTGTTTTGATCTTTATTTTATAGGTAAGAAAACTAAGTGAATGAAATAACTTTAATAACAAGGTCACAGAGGTCATAGCAGCTCAAGGAAAACCAAGGACAGTTTCCTTTCAGCTCTGATCAGTCCTGCAGCAGTGGCTGCTAAGCAAGCCCAGGGAGAGGTTCACTTGCTACCTGAATTTGCTTGCTTCCTAAGAAGACTTCTTATTGAATTTGGAAACACTATTTTGAGGTAGAATGGGAAAACTTATTCTATCTCATCCTTTTCTAAATTGGATCTTCAGAGTTCCCCTTCAGTTATCTTTGAAGTCTTTGAGACTGAAAATCTTCCAATTTATGTTAGAGAATTGGACAGAAAAACAAGAATTGAAGGATTAACTCCAGCTGGGGCAATTAAGAAGAGTTAGAATTCATTGTGTATTTTAACAAACACAAAATTTATAGTACTTTGTAAATCTAAAAATATAGATATTAATGTAGGTAGTAAACTTTGTCTAAAACTTGACTCTTCAGAGGCAATTAAGTATGAGGATACTTGCTACTCTTAATATTCTTGATCAGAGCATGACATTTTCATCACTGTGTACTCCTACATATTTTTAAAGTCATTTATTCTGTTTATTTCTTATAATATTTGACTTAACCTTTGTTATAGTATTCCCCCTTTGTTTTTGGGAAGAATCCCAGAGCAACTTAACATAAAATATTTGATTACCTTTTTTCTCTATGTGTCCTATAATAGACTATTATTCCTCTAAAGTAGGGAAAATTGTGGTCAACATTTTATTCCTGAAATTCATTGTGGTATCATGATAGACTTTCACTGAATGTTGAAAGAATTCAACATTCTTTCTATTCAACATTCAACATTCTATACGACACCACTTGGAAAGAGTTAATAGACCCCCGGACTGTCTCAGCTACTTCTTTTGTTGTTGTTATTCGAGTCTCATTCTTCAGGATATTTTTCTACATCTAAGTGAGTCTTTTAAATGAATGGCTATTGTTGATTGTATAACTCAAGTTACTCTAAACTAGAATTTATATATGGAGGACATGCTAGGAAATGCACATTTTATTACTTGTGAATAGGGCCTTGGCCTCTGATCCCTTAACAGCATTGTTTATCTTTCCAACATATCTGGACTGATTTCTTTCCAGTCTTTGGGTCTTAAAATTTAGCTGCTGCCTCAGAGAGTCCTTCCCAGCCCATATCATCTGAAGCCATTTTAATTCTGTTATTATCTATTCATACCTGCTTTTTACTATGACAAAGTTCTCCAGTTGCTCATAATTCTCAGCTGCAGACCACTGGACTGTGAAGGGAAGTGACTTTTCTTTGACTTACTGCTTGATAGAGACAGTTAAAAGCTATTACGCTTCTACCCCTACTCCACTTTTTATTGCTGTTTTCATAGAAAGTAAGTGTTAAAGATGGTTGTAAATTACAAGGGGGGATATAGAATTCTTATTGAGCTTTACATAATCAAGTATTCTTACTGTGACATATTTCAGATTTAAAAAACACATTTGGCCAAAATTATATATTCACAGATGCTTGAAAACTCAATTCCATGTAGCATGAAGATGATTATATAAAAGAACACTGTAGTCAAATTGTTCAAAATCAGTGTCATAGAAAAACTGTTAAAAGAATTAGAAGGAGAATAAACATTATGTGATATACAAATGACAAGGAAGAGAAAAGAGTTCATGTCCGAAACAATACAGGCAAGAAAACACTAGAACATCTTGATCATTAAAGTTTTGAAATATAAACCCTTTCACTAAGAATTCTACATGTTCATTTACTAGTCTAGCAATTACGTACCTAAAATTTGATGCATAGATGACTCTGCTGGGTACTTGCACTGGGAAACAATTGGAGTCTAATTGCCATTGAGAAGTTTGTAGAGAGGGTCCTTCAACATCATGTTTTCTCTTTTCCTCATGTGTGAAAGTTCATTTAGAACAGCATACTTGTCTGAGTTTGTTTGTTTTTTCCCCTGTGGAGAATATACTGCTTTGAGTGCAATATAGTATGTTTGATAGAAATCACTCTGTATAGCACCAAGCAGCCAGGCCTTAGTAAACCAGGGTGTCACCAACACTGCTATTGAAGAATAAAACAGCTTTTGAATCTTCAAGTCTTATTCATATCACTTGAGTGAATCATGTAGGGCAAAGGTTGCAACCTGTGCATTATGTGATAATGATTAATAATCCATTATTCCCTTTTCTTAATGTAATCTATGAAGTAAGCCTCCCTAGGGACATGCTAGACATTTCTGTGACAATAAAAGAAAGACACTAGAGAAGGGTGGAGATCTGGGTCCACTCCTTTCTGGTCTAGACAACACCTCCTACTCCACCTCCCAGCTTCACTGTATTCTCATATTTGGGGAGGAGTAATATGATGTGATCAGAATTACTTCCCATTCCTTTTTCATTTCTTACTCTATAACGATGAAACAATTCTTAAATGATATTGGGCAAGTGATAGGAACCTGATAAATATTTTTGTTTTAAAAACTTGATGTAGAATCCAGAGGATTTAACTTAGCATTGTTTATTGCCTTGAGAATAGTGAACACAGCTTCTAAAAGTATTTCTCATTTATTCCTAGAAAATAATTAACTCCATAAGATGCTATACCTAAATAATTTGTTTAGGCTTACATTTATTCCATTAGAATATAACTTAAGAGGCTAAGAACTTTATTTGGTTATCTTTTATAACCTAATCCCCTAGAACAGTACCGGCATGAGGTATAAACTCTGTAGATATTTATTGTGTGACTAAATGTTCATGTTCAGAGTGTGAACTTGGAACTACTAGCATAAAACTTTGCCTGAAGTGTCAGGTTTCAAATCCTAGAAGGAATTAAGAACAAACAAACATAAATCTTTTCCATTAAATTTGGTCAGAGAATATAAAAGTGCCAGACATCTAGTAATGTAGATACTGACAAGGGAAGATTTCAGTGACAACAACCTTTGGTATTTTATTATGTTTTTAAAAGTTGGATGTCATAGGTCAATGAAGGTTAAGACATCTTTTCATTATGGTTGCCTATTCTGATGTCCCCATTTGTCCACAATTTTGTTTTAATTTATCTATAAATCAGGGTCATTGTCACTTATTTAGCAAGTGCACTCCACAGTGCCTAATGTACTGTAGACATTATTCTTTGTGCTAGAAATATACCAGTGGAATGATGAAAAATTCTGCCTTTATGGAAGATAGACTGTAAATAAAAATTCCAGAGAGCAAATATCTAAGTGAGAAGTTGATATGCTACGAGGGGAAAAAGGAAAGCAGAGTTTGGATTTTGAGGTTAAGATGTATTTTTCTTCCCCTCCACTCAACATTTCATTAAAAAAATTTTTAAACATATGGGAACATCCCTGGATTTGGTAGTTGTGGACATGTTGCTCCTCATGCTTTATAACATATGTACCCATGTATTTATTCATCAATATATATTATTTTTGAGGCATTCAAAGTGAAGAACATATACACCATTAATGAGTTAAATATTTACATTTGATGTGAAATTTGTAATTTGTTAGCTCTAAGTTTTTTAGTAAATGCATTGAAATGAACATATCTTAATGTGTACTGTTTCATAAATTCTGAAAAATTCAAATTCTCATATAACTTTAGCTTATGCTTATGGCAAAATATAGAATACCAAACATGGCTTTTCTACTTAGATCCTTTGCTACTTAAATCCTGTCCCTAACTTTCATCTTCACCAGCAAACAACTGTTGATCTTATTTTTTTCACTTGCATTTTGTTCTTGTGCTTACTTTCCTTTATAAAGTGCTTATTTAAATATGTAATCAATTTTAAAAAGGTGACTTCTCTTTAAAGTATTGAGCTTTGAGAGTTCTTTATATATCTGGCTATAGCTCTTTGCATGTTTTGTTAATATTTTTTGCCAGTTTCTGGTTTGCCTGTCCACATTCTTAAAAAGTGTCTTAAAGAAAACACATTTTGATAAGCATATGATTATTTTTTTCTGAACTCTAATTGATCATTTTTTAAAATGTTTTATGTTTCCTATGCTCTAAGAACATCTAGCACACAAATTCTAAGCATGCAGAGTCTTTCATACAAATTTTCACCCAGAAACTAGTTTTAGCTCTTATATTTACGCTTATAAACCATTTCCAGTTAATTTCTCTGTATATAGCAAATAGGTGTTTTAATTCATCATTTCCCCCCTGTGTGGTATCCATTTGTTTAAGTACTATTTGCTGAACAGATTTTTATCATTCAATTGCTTTTGGCATCTTTGTAAAAAGCCATTTAAATGACTGTGTAAGTGTGAATCTAAAGGTGGCATTTCTATTCTGTTCTATTGATCTTTTTGTCTTTTTCTATACCAGTACCACAGTGTATTGATTGATGTAGCTTTAGAGCACATTTAGAAGCCAGTTACTCTATGTCCCTTAATTTTGTTCAATTTCAAAACCACTTTGATATTTTTAGTCCCTTGTTTAACTATATGCATTACAGAATTTTTTTTGTCAGTTCTACCAAAAACTTTTTTGGGATTGTGATTGAGATGAATTGAATATATAGAAGAATTTGTAAGATGTGATAGCTTAATAAATTAATTTCACTCCATGGACATAGTGCATCTTCAGTTTATGTAGGTCATCTGTCTGTCAGCAGTATTTTGTAATTTTCATTACAGAGTTCATTCTCAAAAAAAAAAAAGTATTCTATGACTTATAAATTATTGTAATAGTATTTTACAATCATTTCTAGTAGTTTCTGCTTGTATGCAGAAAAATTATATCTAATATATCTAAATAACATCCATAGTGTATGTATATAAGGAAACTTTTTATATCAATTACAACTTTATTATATGTTAAATACATAGTTAATTGTTGGACTTAGGATAATTTAAATTATTCTGCATAAAATAGTAAGAATCTATTTTATATTTACTTATTACTTTTCAGAATGAGGTAATTGACATTCATTTCTCATTTGATTAATTTATTATTAATCAATAATAAATGTTCTTTTACTTCCAAAAAGGAAACTACAATGATATTTTAATTTCCTTATTCTAGTGTTTCAGGGGGAACTTGTGTGTGTGTGTGTGTGTGTGTATGTGTGTGTTTTCTTTTTTGCTGTGACATCAGAGCCTAAATACTAATGATGTTATCACTATTTTCCCATTAACAAAGCCCTTTTTGTTTGTCATGATAAAGATACTGACTCATGGAAATGTCTAATGGGAAAAAATAAACATTTATATCCTCTAAATTTAAAACCATAAAGACAAAGATTTATTCCTTGAATGTTCCCAGATATCACTAATAAATATTTTATTTCAGTTTTCCATCTTACCAGCAAGTCACTTCAGGTCCTGTAATTATATACACTGTTACAGTAGTTAATTATGTCCTTTAGGCAAAAACACTTTGGCTTACTATTTTGGTGGCAAGAAAATGAAGCATAATGATTTTACACTTTAGTTAAAACTGAATTAAAAGTGATCAGGCTATGTTTCTTTTTCTAGATTTCTATGTTAATAGTAATTGTAAAATTGGAGCTTTTTTTTTTTTTTTTCCACTTTTTAGACCATGTGGATGAGCGAACTGTATGCAATGGAATTGCTCCTGAAAAAGATGTGGATGGGTTTCATATTATCAATATGGGAAGACTGTGCCTTGATCAACATAGTCTCATACCTGCCACTGCCCGTGCTGTGTGGGAAATCATCAGAAGAACAGGTCGGTAACATGTGGTTCATGGGCTATGGTTGCTAAGTGCCAACTGAGCATTTGAACATGGAACCACCTCAGTTCTCTTAAGAAAATGACAAATCATGACACTTCAATCCGTAGAGAGACAGAAAGTCATAGGAGCCAAAGAACAATTCAAAAAAAATAAAGGAAAGAGTACATGCCAGCTTACATGAAACTGATTTGTATCTGATAATCAGTGAATTTTTCAAATAGTAGATTTGTCGCCTTACTTTCGAACTATAAACTTAATGTATTTTTGAACTATAAACTTAATGTATTTTGATATCCTTTTCTGAAAATGTATTATTTTTTCTCGTCTTTAAAAACAAAATGTGCTGAACACATTTGAAACATCAAACTAGGACCTAGTTTGTCATGATATACTCCTTGAATTGAGCTCTAAGTACAGTAATGCTCTCATGAACCCATGAGGTGACCCCACATTTTCATTTATATTGATGGCTTTCCAGCTTCCAGTCTGTCACTTCCTTCTGGCATTATCATCAACTTTCTAATGTGCTGTTTTCTAACTGAAAAGGCAATTTTCAGTGGAGAGAAAGTCTTACTAGTTTTAAGAAAAGTTTTGAAAGTTCAAATCTGGTAGTATTAACACAGATGTTATATTCATACTCTTCAAATGTACTTGGAAACCCTTAATTCAAACTTCTTCATTTTTCTTATGAAAAAAAAAAAAAAACTGCTCAAAAGAGAGAAATCTTCAAGGTTTATCTCCTATACCTTTCTAAGACCATAAGATTAGTGCTTCTCTCCTGAGGAGGAAAGTATACAAGTTTGGTGAAATAGCTTTTTCTCCCACTTCATTTTGTCCAGATTTGTTCACAGTTTGATTGCCAAGTAAGCCTGCCCCTGTTGCACGCTGCTTCCTTTGTAATTGGTATTTATGTTCATGTATTTAGAGTCTCTGTACTTTGAACTTTGAATGTAAAACTTAAATTTTGGTTGACTCTTCAAATATTTAATTTTCTACTTGTTAACTTTTCATTCCAATCAAACTCTGTATTTTAAGGAATAGAAACATTTGGGAAAAATGTGGTTGTAGCTGGAAGATCCAAGAATGTGGGCATGCCTATTGCGATGCTTCTGCATACTGATGGAGAACATGAACGGCCAGGAGGTAGGTAGGAGTTGGAGATTCTATATACTCTTAGAATATTATTGCTGCTTAAAATCATAAATATCACAGGAATTCATTGAAAGTGAATAAAGGGATGATAAAGGGATTACTAGAAATGTGTTGCTCCTTTGTTCATATTTTCTTTTTTTTTTCAATTTAAGACTATTTATTTTTATTAATATATACAATTTTATTTTGTTCTTTAGGTTACAACCTCAGTTATATATTTTTCCCCCTCTCTTCTCCGTCTGGTGCCTCTTCCATTCTCTCTAACCCCACTCTTTGTTGTTTATTATCTATGCTGAGTCCATTAGTCTCTTTCCTATGTTAGTGTCTTTTCTCTGGGTGAGGGACTGCGTTGTTGAGTCCAGGGGAACCTTGCTGTTAGATTTTCAGTCTTAATCTTTAAGTCATTAATAATATGAACGTTAAAAGGGCAGAAAACTGGTCAGCACATCAGAATCATTTGCCAATCACACACACATACAGACATTAGCAGTACATAAGATTTCTTAAAAATATTAGCATTAGTAACTTTCAGTTTTGATCTTTTAGTGGATTCTAAATTTTCAAATACTTATTGTAGGACCTTGGTTAACATAGTGGATATGAAAAAATTTATTTAAACTACAATAACTTATGGAAAAATAAACTCCATAATTGCATATATCTAAAATGATGAATTATGAGGCTTTTAAATGCTATTTTTTGAAGGAACTATATAGTGCCAGAAGCCAAAATTTGTCAGTATATCATGATAAACTAGGATCTGATAGTAATTCTAGATAACTTAAAGACCCTTAGTTTTAAGGAATTCTTTGAAAGTTCAAATCTGGTGTTATATACACAGCTTTCATGGTAAGCATTTACAAAGTCATACTTTAACTTTTACAATTCACATGCTTTTTCTGATAGACTTGGCTTTTTTTGGAATTGAATAGTCCTTGCTGTGATAACTCTGTAAATATTGAATTTAAAGAATTCTATAACTATAAACCAAGTAAAATTTAAGGTATTTGACTAGAAAAATGATGTCATAATTAACTAAATCATCCTTTACATTTCACTTTCTCTTTTCTTTCTTTCTTTTTTTTTTTTTTTTTTTTTTTTTTTTTTTTTTTTTTTTTTTTTTTTTTTTTTTTTTTTTTTTTGAGACTGGGTCTCACTGTTTTTGCCCATGGAACTGCAGGCTCAGGTTCCCAGGGGTACCACAGACTCAAATAATCCCCAACCTCAGCTTCCCAGGTAGCTGGGATTACAGGTGTGCATCAACATGCCCAGCTAATTTTTTGGAACTATGTCTTCCCAAGCAGTACTTGAACCACGATCCCTAGCCCCAGCCACTTCATAAGCTGAAGCTTACAGGCATGCACCACCATGCATTTCACTTTTTCTTATGGATATCAAAACATATGTTAATTCCTTGATAGAATTTACAAAATATATTAACTTTACATGTATTTTACAAGTATTTTATACTTTGCTATAAAATATTCCCAGTCACACATTGAAAATACACTGATTACTTACAAATCAGGTGGTTAAGTTTGTTTATTGTAGCAGCACATATAATTACCAATATAATTTTAGAATCTCAAAAGTAACAAATTATACTAAAAATGCTGTTGAATAGTTTGCAACACAGTGGTGTTTCAGCTCGTGCATTGTTAATAAGAGTGTGGTGACATGTATGATTAAGATAATGAATTGATGAGAGCAACATATTCAAGATTTGGAATCTGTGGGGGAAGTTAATAATTCAAGCATCCTTGTCAGAATGATAATTATGTGATAACACCAATGGTAGCTAGTGGATGTAATAAAGGAGGATTAGTCTGGCCAATTCATATCTATAGAATTTGTTCTGATGACAGTGTTGACTCTTCTGCTCACACTGTATTTGTTTAGTTGGTGAGATTCGGGGCATGGTTGATCCATTTGTGTGTTCAAACCAAAGATAATTGCACTAGGAAAAATGACCAGTAATGTAGTTTAGCTTGTTTAATACTCTCTACTCATTGCTAGTTTTTCACTTTAATCATTTAAGACACAGATCCCAGATGTCTTATACAATAGAACTTCTTTTTAATTCCCCCAGAGTTTGAAATATATAGAGGATTGAAAATGTGCTCAAATCTTGAATTAAAGGGGTAATGCTGGCACTTAACAGCAGGAAGCTCCAGGGAGATTGCCTTCTGACTTTGGACTCATTGTGTAGTTTCTAGAGAATAGGTAGCAGCTAGTTTCTGACCTCCCAGAATTTATCATCTTGGTGGAGGCTTGGCAGGCCATAACAGAAGAGGCATTATATACAAATACAGGTGATTTAAATGGAGACTAATCAGTGGCACAAAACAAAAGTTGGCAGTCCTGAGCTGATATTTAATTGCTTGAGGAAACCTGTGGTGAGATCACTGGTGGAGAGTCTCCTTATGACTCATTAGGACATTTGAGTAGCATTGTGATCATCTGTGTGTTGCTGGGTCTTCATTCAACTTCTTTGTGTATAGTAAGTAATTACTCAGTTTCACCTTCTTTTAGCATGAAAACCAATAGCATTGGTGGTAGCACAATGTTGTTATTTTTAACTTTATTCTCAGGTTTAATTGCTCTAAAACAGTTTTTTTCTTCCTTCAAGATAACAAAGTGCCATAATGACCAAGGTTTTTATGACTATTAATTGTAACCAAAGAAGTATGAATCTGATTTTATTTCAGATTCTTTCACAGTAAATTCATTGTGTATACTGTATGGTGTATACAGGTCATCTAAATAGGCTGCCTTAAAGACCACAACATGGGTTACATGCTCCTCTTTTAACTAAAAATAGTGGCATTACTGCTGGCACATTTTAAAGAATAGTCCAAAGAATATCCCAACAGGGTCAAGAACTGGCTGGTTTTGTTTATAGGATGTTCTCGAGTCCATTCAGGCAGTTTTTATTCAGCACATAGTTGCTGTGAACCACTGTAGTGTAGGTGGTAGGAGGTTTTTTTCTCTATTTCCAGTAGATGAGTGTCTGTATCTTCAGGATCTGTCTTTGGACTGTTTGCTTAAAGTACTGCTTTTGCATTAGTGTTACCAGTTTTCACGTTGAAGCTGCTCTTCTAATGCACTTTCCAGGGATCTGTTATTCAAGGGGTATCCTTCCTAAGTGAAAAACTAACTACAAGATATTTTACCAGTGGAATACCCTTCCTTTGTGAAAATTGGTTGCAGTTATGAAAATGGACATTTTTGTCAACTTGGGAGCATTATCACTCACCTTCAAGAGGTGCCTTCAAGTAGTAATACAAGAGTGGATGTCCAAGGCAGTTCGTGATGTGAGTGGTATGTGTGATTAAACTCAACCCAGTGCCAGGTTGAGCAGGCATGCTCAGGTTTCAAAGAGAGAAGCCAAACAGGAATGCCTAGGAATGCAGAAGTCACACCGAATGTTCACTTGACTGCCTGAGAATCAATCTTGTTGGCTGTGGAGTGGAATGGGACATTTGCTGCCTCTCTGGAATCAACCTTTGTCAAACTGGGGCAGGGTGGTTCACAGACATGCAATCTTTCCTACTCCTGTTGAACACCCCATTGTAGAAATATGCATGGCAAAACACTAGGGTGAGACCTCCATGATGCCTTGATGTTAATTGAACTTTGGTAAATAGCACGTTTAAGTTTGCGTAATGGAAGACAGCAGAAAAGAACAAATGCTTATTTTAGTTTCCTTTGCCAAGTTGAATAATCAAATCACTATTTTGTATTCAATGTCTCCTGAACTTAGCCAGCTCATACCTAGAAAGTCCTGCACTTAGAAACTACCATGTATTCTCACATCAGGCAGCTGCAACCCTGACACTGTTGAACTAACATTAAATGTTAATTAAAATGTAAAGTCTAGTTAATGATCTTTCCTTTTCATTTCTCTATTTTCCTGTGACCTCAGAATAGTTGGCATTTGTTTTACTGCCAACACAAAGAGTCCCTTTTTTAATGTCTATAAATGCCTCGTTGTTCAATATCTTAAGATATTACAGTCTGTTACATCCTACCTTTCAACCATTCCTTCTCTCACTTTCTCCTAGTATCTTATGCTAAAACTCCATGGACCTGTACACACACCTCTATAAATGCACCACTTCCTCCAGACCTCCTTACCATTAAATTCCCTGTTCCCTGTGTATGGTATGCAGTTTCCCATCATTCTTTGGTTCCTTTCCCATGCCCCACTCTTTTCTTTTAGAATACAATTCGGATTGCTTAGCTTTTGCGTGTTGTACATGCTGCCATCACAATATATATAAATCATTGACTATTGATTCTCTACTGTTTCTTTCCCATATACACGAGTATGAACTTCTCAAGTCTTTTATCCCTTTTAATAAATTATATTCATTTTTTATTGAAGTGACCTTGGTTTACAACATTGTATATGATTCAGATATATAGATTCACCCTTCTTCATATATATGTTACCATACTATGTTCACCACCAAAAACCCCAGAGTCCTCCATCATAGTCTATGGGGGTCCCACTCCTTTTTACCCACCAATCCCCACTCTCTCTCTCTGATCATCTCCATCCTGCTGTCAGATTTCTAGGTTTTGTTTTGTGTTGGCTGTTGCTTTGCTCTTTTTCTTTCTATTTCTCATATCAATGGAATCTTCTGATATTTGTCTTTCTCCTTATTCATTTCACTTAGTACAATTGTCTCCATTTCCGTTGTCTTATTAGATTTTTTTTTTACATCCCTGAAATTTAGCACAGGACATGGCAATAGTTGGTAATAATACAACTAGTTAGTCAGTCAATAAAAGCTTATTTAGTCTGCCTTAAATGCCTAGTACTGTGCTTTTTTTGTAGAAAATAAAACCATAGGTTATATCTAAATGATTAATGCAGAAATAGTAGCTGAAATCAAAATAGAAGGCATAGTAAATGCTATTCAACAGTCAAGAGTGCAGTATTATTTTTAAGGTCTGTGAAATGGGCTTTTATATTCTTTTACATATGATAAAAAATAATTAAGCTAAAAACATCCTTTCTGTATTAGAGGCACACATGCTTTCTGTCATCAGATGAGCTCTTGTCAGTACTACTGATGTGTTCTAAATCCTGAAGGCAGAATTATGACTAATGGAATGGAAGTGTACGCTAAGATTTTATATCAGCTTCCTAAGAGAGTCAGGATGTAAACCCTAGAAATGCTTCCAGCTGAAAGCAGTGAAAACAATGTGTGCTCACCCTGGTCTTATAACTGTCAGCTCTAATAGTTCTTTCTCTTTCCTCCTAATATTGAGGTTGTTTAGTGAAATGATTAGGAACTTGGGCACTGGAGCTAGACTGAGTTTAAGTTCTGATTCTTGCATTGATTGTGTTACCATGGACAAATTATAGCACTTTATGTCCCTCAATTTCCTCATCTGTAAAATGTAGATATTAGTTTCTACCTCATACAAAGTGTCCTCATAGCATTTTGAGGTTGTTTTAAGTTTATACACACATGCACACACACACACAACCCCACACACCCCAATGTGCTAAGAACATGATAGACATATGAGTTCTTATATAAAGGTTATAATTGCATAATTTTGTTCTGCCCTTTTGGCTTCAAAAGAGAATGTCTTTGTGGATGGCTTTATTTATTTAATTGCCTTGTTGCTTGTCTTTCCTCCTTCTTTTCTTCTTATTTAAATATGTAATAAAGGCTTGTGGAGGTAAAAAGAAATATATATTCAAGTACAGTAGCTTTGGGCCTCTGGAGACATTTGTCCAAAATCAGAACTCAGGCTTATTTCCCGTCATGTTACATTGATGAGCTCTGCGTCTTTCTTCCTGTAATTTCCTCAGTGATTTCTCCTTTAAATTCACTGTGATATGAGTTAGTGCATTGACAATGGCTAAGTCTTCCTTTATCCAGATAGAGTGACAAAGTGAAACCCTCTCATTCATTTTGGAGGTTGCCATTTTGCTTTATTTGCTATGCAGGCATAAGTAGGTATTTGAATAATTGCTTCATAGAAAAGGAAGTCAAGACCTGTTACATCTTTCCACCAAATATAGACCAAGAATCATGGTAGAAGTTACAAAAAAAGTAAGCATAGCTCTTATAGGGAAGATATTTCCAAAAACTGGGCTAGGGAAGAAATTTCCAAAAACTGGGCTAAATATATGCTCTCTCCTTGTTTTGTATGGAAAAAAAAAGTGGTACTGTGCAACCTTCTTGAAAACAAAAAGAAGATTCCTAAATACTAACCTTTATACTGTTAGAATCAATGCAAACTAAATAAGAAGGTTGTTTACAGATTGAAATGAAGATACACCCTTTATTAAACACCATGAAAAAAATTGCTATAAGAACACTTTCTTGTTACTTCCTTATGACAAAGCTGTTCTTTTGTCTGTTCACAAAGACAATTTTTGGTGTGCTTACCTTGTTGTGTCAGTGTTTATATATCTGTTTGATTATCAAGCCAATCAGTTTTCTCTGTACCTATATGTTGACCTATCAACATTGAATTTTAAAATCCTAGGATTCTAGAATTCTGCTTTTGCTCTTCACCCATCCTCATTTGTTCTTAGTATGGTTTTACACTAGTTCAGATGAAGCACATATTATTTAATATCATCTTGGTTTCCTTTTCTAACTTTTACTCTTAAAATGATTCAATCATTTCAAACCATTTTTCCTATTCCTAGGATGTAACTGAAACTAATAAAATTGAGTGTTCATGAAACTTGAAAAAGTTCAGTGATGATTAATGGAAGTTCTCCTTCCTTCCAGGTGATGCAACTGTGACCATAGCTCACAGATACACTCCCAAAGAACAACTGAACATCCATACTCAACTGGCAGATATCATCATCGTGGCTGCAGGTAAAGGTTCAGTGGCTGTTATTTGGTTTACTGCTATCAGCAGAGTAAGTCCTACCCTAATTGCTGGCATGAGTGTAAGAACTACTTGCAGAGTTAGGTTTGTATATGATTACTCCCATTGACTACATTCTGTCTCTGGCCATCATCATGTTATTCCAGTGTACCTACATTTATTCCAGTGTACCTACAGATTACTCCCCTGTGGAAAACCCAAACAAACACAAGAACACATGTGCACTTTGCCAGTTTCTTTGACAGCCATGCTTAATCTTAAACATGAATGAGTTATGGAGAGATTAGGAAATGCTGATGAAAGGTAATGAGGGATAGATTTCATAGCACTTCGTAGACCAGGGCAGTGCCTTTGACTTCAGTCAAAATGGTTAAGAAAAGGAGACTGACAAGATTTGACTAGGTTTTTTAAAAGATCGCTCATGTTATATTCAGGGGAATTGACCCTAGAGGGATAGAAGTAGAAACAGAGAACAGTTATTGTATTTTTATCGAATCAATTTAAGTTTTCCCCTAATTGTTTTATATGTAAACCTAGAAAATAATTCCACCCATTTATATCTACCATTACTCTTGCCTAATAGGTTTTCTGCATTGTAGACAAATATAATTCTTTTTGCTTCATTCGAAGCTCAAATAAGAGCCTCTCATTTTTGATTATCATTATAAGTTATTGGTCACTTCTGTACTTTACACTTGAATTTATGAGTGTGTACAACTAAAAAAGGGAGGATAAATATGCCAGAGAAAATTCATTTTGATGAAAAATATAATGGTTGTTTAAATTATTTCAACTTCAATTTAATTAAGTTTCTATTCTAACATAGGCCCTTTTCTGGAATACAGAATAAATATGTGATGACTCTAGGTAGACTAATTTGCCTTCTTATAAATTAAAAATAGAAATATTCTTTCTATCTTATTTTATTTTTTTCAAAAGAACAATGAGAAAGAGCAAAAAGGGAGAAAAGAACAAAGGGCACTTGAACAAGTGATCAGAAAGAGCTGCTGAAATATTCCCTTTAACAGGTTATTAGTAAGATGGTACAAATAACCACATTTCCTATTTTTCTGAGGAATTATATTGAGGTGATAGCAAGTACATATTTTCTAATAGGATTTACAGAACTAAGATTTTTAGAGAAGCAATCAACTTTTTTTCTGATCACCAATGAGTATTAAGTGAAATACTCTTCAGTGACTGATATATTTATGAAAGGCAAACTTTGCATTGACCTCTATAGAATTACATGTATTCACATGTAGGACTTAGAACTTGGTGAATAGGGAGAAGTTTGAGTGGTCATCTTTGTCCATCTCTCACTTTAGACTTGAGTAAAATTCATATTATCTTTAAAATAAGTTACTTTACCCTAATGTTTGCAAATTATAAAGAATTGTTCTCGATTTAGCTTGGTTCCTATTCGTCAGTTATAGTATTGAACATTTTCTTCTAATAGAGCACCTCTGATGCATTTATGCTCATGTTTTCTTATCAGAAGAAATGACAAATGGATGACCATAGTCTTTTTTCCAGGACCATTGGTATCCTTTTATAACCAAATCATTTATTACATCCATGCCAACAATGTCATCATCCTTTAGTTTCTTCTATTGCTCAAAGGATGGTCCTTTGTAAAGTCAATGCTGTACAAAGTACTAAAAAATAAGACAAGAAGCAAAGGGGGGAAATAAAGGAAAGGGAAAGAAAGAAATATTATGGCTATTTAGTTAATAAAATACCCTTATTGCGGAGACAGTATTGAGACTCAAGAATTGAACTATCAGACCAGCAGAGGGCACCAGTCAGGTGCACAGCTCTTTTTGACCGTTGGCAGGGTATATTCCTTAATTCTGGTGGAAGACATTTTAAGTCAAGACTGGGAACAAGTCTTGTTTCTTGCCTTGTATTCTACCTCTGATGCATCTCACTGGCTACAAATGTATTGAATGCTGGAAGACAGTCCTGTACGTAGCCCTACAGTCATCCTGAAGAAATAAATATTTGCATAATGGGACATTTGCTGGAGAAACTTGAGAATTTATAAGAAATAACTAAATATTGTTACATGTCCACTTCTTTAATAATGACTTGAAGAACCTAAGGATAAGATATGTAGATATTGGTAAGTTGCAGTGAAGTTATAGAGAAATATGAATTCATATAAAAAGAATTCTATATAACCATGCATTAGGAATGAACTAGTACTAAAATGAGCGCATTGTGCATTATGTGTGGGAAATAAGCAAATACAATTAGCAGTGAGTATTAAAGAAGGTGATAGCGATCTAATGACAGAGGTAGCTGGAACAGGGAGAGCTAGATCATTGTCATAACTAGAATGTCAGCATATATGGAAACAATCCCATCTACAAGCCAGGAAGAGTAGAAGGAGGAGTAGTGTATGTATCAGAAAGATTGATAATGTCTGAGAGATGACAGTAAAGAATGTAGTGATGAAATCTTGGAATGGACTTGTGGAAGAAAAAAGTAAAAGAGGAAACGGTCATGTGAAAATCCTACAACATGAATAAAATTTGTTTATATTAATATTAAGTTCATCCATCCAGTTTCATATATCCAGTAGTCCTGACCTTGTGGATCTGACCATATATCTCTTTCTTTGGACCATTTCCTTAACAAATAGAATTTGGACACACTTAGAAGCTCAAATCTGAAAGTCAGATCCTTTGGAATGATGCTTCTAGAAGTGAGAGGCTTCACGTCTCTATATAAAATCATCATCTCTCTGGATTCACAGAGAGAATTCATCTGATTTAGGTGGTACTTAAAGTATCACCCATGGTAAAACTACTTAAGACCAATCTATAGTTGTCTGTCATCTTCCTTAGGCTATAGCAGCTTGGTAGCCAGGTGCTGAGAACAATAACTTACATACTGTGGGTTGCTGAATCAATGTGTCTGCTTATATTTGGGATTACAGCTGGAATAGAAACTTCTATAAGTTGATACAAATGTAACTAAAGAATCTACTTTTATAAAGTTTTAAGAGCATAACTTTATAAAAGTAGATTCTTTAGTTATTAACAGATTGACATAGTGACAACATTATTTTTATGAACTACAAGCATTCCTAAACCATCATGGCAAAGTGATTCACATATTCAAAAACTGAAAGATTTGTTCATGAAATAGTAATTCATATCATTAGGTTCTGGAGTATAAATATTAAGATTAAAAGCTCTAGGAAGAGTCAAAAAGTAATGAGATTATTAGGGACATTGAAAATACATTTAACAGTTGAATTAAAAGAAGTAGTTTAGGGGAAGATTGAATTGGTTCATGGAAGACTAATGATGAAGAAAAGGCTAGCTGGAAGAGATTAGTAATTCTAAGGTTGTGCTAAAATTTCCTTTGACTCTTCATCACTTTCATTTCCAAGAAACTGGAAAAGTTCTATTTGTAAAAGTTCTAGAAATCTTCATGATTCAGTCCAGGTAAGTGAGTTTTTTGTTTCCCAGACATTGTCCAAAGGACCCTCCACCCATCTGAGTAAACTTTGTGGAACTAGTTTCATTCAGACAATAAGCTGCTGAGTCAATGTCACTTGCTTATTAACCTCTAGATACACTATTATAGTTGGTACAAGAAGGATTTTCATCCACTAAACCATCCCCTACAGCATGATGGATGAGCCTTCACAGTTGTGACTCTAGCGTCTCTATTACAACACTTTTAATGATAGATACTGTAATATAAAGTGGGATGAATATGATAGTTAATAAGATAACTTTGACTGTTCATGCTTAACTAGATGTACAACAAAGAGTGAACAACCAGCTTATTTTCACCAGGTCTTCCACCATATTATCAAGGCTTAAGTCCATTTTCATCAGACATCATTCTAGGTTCCCAGTGGGATTTTCCTTCTGGTAGGTTTCTTCCTGCTTGCAGTAGACTTAATAATTTTCAGAATGCTGGGGCTCTGAAAGTTCCAGTGGGAGGGGCATGTGGCATAGTCTGTTCTGCCTTCGCAGCTCATGCAACTTGGGAGTGGAATTTGCTTATTTACAGCCCTGGGTACTTCCTGAGCAGATGTCAGCCCATTTTCTGGTTTGACTAATGCTATTGCTCTTCCCATATCCTATTCTTCATTCTCTAGCCTGTCTTCTTTAGCTTCTCCGCTTAGAATTCCTTCTTGTCCTCCTAAAGTCATCATTTATGTCAATTATATCAATTATTTCAATGGCATAGATTCGTGTAAATACACAATTCTTGCTAGAATGAGAATCCCAAAGTTTAAATACAACTGTCACTTGATCATTACAAAACTTTGGTTAAGTCATCCCATCTCTTTGAGCCTCACTCTCTTCAGTGTAAAGAATAAAAAGCCCTAACATAATGTTTTTAAGTCAGCTAGTCCATGTAAAGAACCTTACAGCGTATCTAACATTCTGCAAATACTCAATAAATATGTTGTGCTCATAAGTGTATTTTAATCCTTAGGCCATTAGATGTGAATATTTAAGCCATAATTTAGAAATAATACAAGAGTTGATTATTAAACTACAACTTCAGTGTAACTAAATAATTGCATTTCATGCTTTCTTTTGATACAGCATAGTATCAGATTTAATTAGCCATCATTAACAGAGATAAAATAAGAAGTAACTTGCATATAAAACAACCTCATGAAATATTTATTTTTACTTAATATTTGTGGCTTCTCAGATGACACTGAATTTTGTTCATAATGCACACACAAGATAAGTCTCTTGCTACCTCTTCTACTTACAGACTAGTTCTAACTTTGTGAGAAATATGGAAGATTGAAATGGTTAGGAGAAGGGAGTTATTCTTGTGCACTTTGTATGCTAATATGTTCCATAATCTAGATGAGATGAGAAAATTCTTAGAATTAAGCAATCATGAGATTGAGTAGGGAAGAAGTAGAAAATATGAGCAGAACAAACACATGCAAGGAAATGAAACAGTAATCAAAACTCTCCCCCCAAGCAAAAGTTCATAATAGTTCTACCAAAACTTCAAAGAGGAGATAATATCTATCCTGCAGGAAAGCTGTGAGTATGATAAGATAAGAAAAAAAAAAAGCAAAATAAATAAATTGTTTAAAAAAATTGAATAATGGAGAATATTTCAAATCACAATTTTATGACCCCAATATTACTCTACTACCAAGACCAACAAAAGCAACACACAAAAACTACAGACTAATTTCTCTAATGAACACAGATGCAAGAATTTTTAACAATACTTTAGCAAGCTGAATAAAACACTGCATTGAAAATATTATTTGCCATAACCAAGTGGGATTTATGCTAGAGACGCAAAGTTGGTTTGACATCTGAAAATCAATCAGCATGATTTACCACATTAATAAAAGGAAAGAGTAAAATTATGTCATCCTATAAATAGGTGCCAAGAAGGCATTTGATAAGATCTAGATTCCATTTATAATGAAAATCCTTGAAAAGCTGGGGATAAATGGAACATATCTCAATATAATAAAGACAATATATGACAAACCTACCACTAACATCATTCTCAATGAAAAACTGAAAACAATATTTTTGTGGATTTGTTTCCAGCTCAAAGAAAACAAAAAAGACTATAAACAATTGAACTAAAATATTTCTGCACAGTGAAGAAACCATCACTAAACTAAAAGACACCTTACCGAATAGGAGAAAATGCTTATAGATCATACATGTGACTGAGGGCTTGTATCTAAGATTTAAAAAGAACTCAAACTACGCAACAAAAAGAAAACAAAAATCTAGTCAAAAAGTGGGCAGAAGAGCTAAGTAGGTACTTCTCCAAAGAAGACATACTGATGACCAATTAGGTATGTGAAAAAAAAAAAAAAAAAACAACAAAAAAACAGTCATTATCACTTATTCTCAGGGAAGCAGAAATCAAAACCACAATGAAATACCACCTTACTCCTGTGAGAATTATCCTTATATCAAAAAGTCTGGAAACAAGTAGTACTGGTGAGGATATGGAAAAAAATGATTTTATACTATTGGTGAGAATGTGGATTCTTCCAGCCCTTATGAATAATAGTATGGAGTTTTCAACAAAAGATTAAAAACAAATCTTCTCTATGACCCAGTAATTCCACTCCTAGTAATAAACTAGAAGAATACAAAACACTAACTTAAAGGGAACATGTACTCCCATGTTTATTCCAGCACTGTTTACAACTGCCAAATCATGGAAACAATCTAGCTGCTCAAGGATGGATGAGTGGATTAACACTATGTGTATATACACAGAAGAATACTATTCAGGTATCAAAAAAGATAAACTCTTGCCTCTGTGGCAACAAAGAGTGGATGGAGCTGGAGAGTATTGTGTTATAAAATATAAAACAGAAAGAGAAAAACAAATACTATGTTTTGTCACTTACATGTGTTATATAGAGTAATCAAAGAAAACCTCAGATAAAACCAAATCCTACAATGATGACTATGGAACTGGACTACTGGATGGGGAAGGAAAAAGTGGGGCAAAATAAAGTGGAGAGGGAGCACAGGGGACTATGGTGATGGACTTCATGTGTTTTAGTGGTAAGGAATGGTGAGAACACCTAACAGGAAAGAGCCTATGCCTATATGACACAAACATAAACCAATGCTGCATCACTTAAAATGAAAGAATATAGTATCTAACACATAACAGGTATTGCATGTATGTTATTTCCAATTTATTGTTATTATATACTGCTATAGTGTATCAGTTGGTACATATTTGCTTGGGCCCATTTACTATTTCAATATAAATTAGATTAGACTATCAAATAGCAGAAAGTTTTAGTTCTTGGAATGTGGTAGAATAAAAAGATAAATAAATTAGTTTGTGAGTATAATATTTGAGGTGGATGTGTGCACATCAACTAGAATCTATTGTATATGTATGCATTTGTGTGTGTGGGTGGGTGGGTGTATGTCTAGCTATGATTTAGAAAAAGAAATAATAAACAACAGAGAGACAAAGAGAGAGCCAGAAGATAGATGGGAACAGACAGAGAGTATGAGCACCACCCGTCACAGAGTGACAGCTGTGTTCTACTGACTTGGAGATAAAATGATTGCACTGCATTCCATCTCCCAGAAATTCACTGGCCAGAATCAAAGGGAAGGGGAATCTTGGCAGCCTAGAGCTGTCAAATGCTGTTGTGTATATCAAAGAAATGGTGGCTATTTCATAATGATAGATCTCTATCTGTCAGTAGTGAACAGTGAAGCTGGACATTTAGGAAGGGTCAACAACAAATTAAATGAAGAGATTTGAATGCTACCATGTAGGTCATGGGTAACCTTTAAACAGTTGTAAACATTAGAAAAAAGGTCATCGTATTTGAATTTTAGAAGGATTACTCTGATAGCATCTACGCTGGGATGAGACTGGAAATAGAATTGATATATCTCTAAACTCGTACAGCAGTACTGAAAGTGAGAAGGGGACACAGAAAGTAGCTTTGTCTTTGATTCTTCAATAGAATCTTCAGTAGAAATTTGCTGTGACCAGTAGCAAAAAACTTCATGTAGAAATCAAGCAAGGTTAGGGAGGGGTGTAAATGAAGAGGGTGGGAGTGGAGGAAGGATTCAGCTTGAACTTGTTGAGTTTGAAACACTTGTGGCAAACTCACTTGGAAGAGTGTAAGGTGGAATTGAGATATATGGTTTGGGGGGTTGGGCAAGAGCTATGGTCTGAAGTGGTAGGTTCAGAAGTAAACATCAATACATCCATCTAGACATCTGGAGAGAGTTTGTTTATAATGTGAGGATTGAGTAGTTGTATTCTGACATTTGTCTGAAACATACTGGCTGATGTGGTAAGTTAGTAATGTTGCCTTCTTGCTCTGCATGACCAGTGCCAAGGAAAGATGGCCTGTTTTTGCTTTCAGCATTTGATTAATTATGGAAGAAAGAAAACTGGCATTTTTCAGAAGCTTTGTTTTTTCATACTCATCATACCTTGTATCCTCGCTCTTTATCATCTTTGAAAGTATTTGTTAAGTGACAGGAGAAATGGCTTTGATAAGCCAAAACATATGGTAGAGACAAATCATATTTTAAAACTATAGCAATTGGTTTAACTTTATAAATGTTGAATCTTTTGAATATATACACTTGGATTTCATTAAAGTGTTTTTCATAGTCCATATTTCTGTTTGTGCTGCACTGCTAGTGACAAGGGTGGATTTATCATGTCCACCCAATGCCTATACCATCCCCTACACTTGATTTCTTCTGTATGTCCTGGCCAGTTACTCAACTAATACACTTTTTTCTAGTATTAATTCTCCTGGTTTAGGTAGCTTCATAGTATTTTTCCACCAGAGAGAGCCTGGTTTTAGTAACCATGTGTTTGCCATGCCTATAGTTTAATCACTTTAATATTTTATAAAATAAGATAAATTGTTTTCCAAACATCCCTTTTCAGTCTTACTGATTTCTGAGTTTGTGTTGCCTCATTTCTTCTTGAAACATCTGTTGGCTTACTTATTCTTTAAAATCTGGGACCTGAAAATAAAAGTTCTCCATGCATTGGATGTGCTCTGTATTTTTTTCTGGCTATCCAGTCTTTTTCTCTTCTATTTATCCTCGTGCCACTGTACTGTTTATTAAATTCTCCTAAGCTTCTGGTCAGGGCAGACATGGTCAGGATATTCAGTGTTTACATGTGTGTAGGTATCACAAATGTCCCCTTTTATCAGCAAATGGTGATGACTGCCTGATCCTGTCTAATAAAGAATTGTGCCTAAATCCTTAAATGTACCAGTAAATGATTTAAAATATACTGTAAGGCTGTTGTGCCCTTTTTTGACATGTCTCTTGAATATTACCAGTCACTTCAACAGTGATGTCAATAAATGCTATTGAGGCTACTTTGAAGGGGGACTTTTAAAAATTACATTGTCATTGATCTTATCTCTTTCTAGGTTGTTATTTGTTTGATAGACCTCACTTTGCATGAGACTGTATCATCATAATTTATATTTGTAGAAAAAAAAATGTTCAACAACACCCTTGTAAGATCCGACATCTGCCTTAATGCTGCGTGAAATTTGAATATGTCATGCTAGCATGAGATGACAGAGGTACCCTTACTTAAAGTAAAAAATAGAAAGTAGAAAATATTTCAGATATCACATTATTCTTATTATTTGACTATAATAACTCAGGAGAATGGAAATACAGAAGACTTAGACAATCTATGTGATGAGTACAGAACACTGAGAATCACGTTGGAACAGCCCTGGAAAGACTCCCCTGTATTGATTCCTCCAGCAGCCAATCATGTCTTATCCATTATTGTTTTCTTCCATCACATAATGATTTTGCATTTCTTGTAGCTAGTGAAGACCTCACCAACAACTAGAAAAACCACTGTTGAATAAATAAAGGTTCTTCTTTAGAAGTCAGGTGCTTACTTGTTTTAAGCTTTTTTCCCTTCAAAAGTATAGGAGGGTCTTCATAGGGACAGTTGATCTCTTCGTGATCCATTCCAGTGAAGACTCTCCTTAATACCTTGTTTGGGGCTGTTCCCTTTCATGAAAGCTTAATGTAGCATTGCATCAGGACCGTTGACTCAGAGCTTGCACCTGCAGAGTTCAAAGGTAAGGTAGGGAGGAGGCAGAGAAACAACTGAGAAATGATGACTGTCTTTAATGAAAGAATGAGAAAATACCATTGCTTTACTTTCTAGTGTGGGTAGGAATCTGAGCCGTTTTTAAGTGAAGTCATCCTTCCTGTGGTATATTCAGAATATATGGTGTTGCCAAATGTCATTTCCAAACATGTGTTGACTGGCAGAAAGTAAAATGATTCCATTATACTTATAGATAGTCATTATTAGTTGTGGCTTTGCAACAGCATTCACACATCTAATTAAAATTGAGGAAAATTAATTAAAAAATGCAGGGATCAAAATGTCACACATCAACACTTGTGTAATAATCCATAGAGAGGCGGTATTTGAAAAGGGCTGTGGAGAATCTGACTGTGCTCCTGGCTGCCTTCTGTAGGTGCGGCTTGGTTCTGAAGTGGAGTGATGAGAAGGAAGAAATCACCGTATTGGCATATATCTCCGCAGGCAGCTTTCTATGAAAGTCTTTTGTTCTCACCCATTTATACAGTCAGATAAAGGATTCTGCCTCTGCCCCTTCCTCTTTCATTGAAGAGTATTTCTCTTAAATTTATTTTAATTTAGTTAATTAAGATCACATATTATAGAATAGTTTATATTTGTTGCAAAACCTGAGGATTAATGAGTGCTGTGCACGAGTGTGGGCTTGGTTGGAACAGATTCAAATAAGTCATAGTTCTTCTATGAGTGTGCAGTTTGCAGGGAAGTTACTCTTAGTATCTTACTAAAATATACCCTTTAAATCAAGATAGTAATCAACATCAGGAATCAGATATTACTTCGCAAAAAAGCCAGTTGGATTTCAATATGTTTCTGTGGAGTTCCTATTGTGTGTTTTTCATTATTCATACTTATAATTATTTAAAGGCAATCAGGAAGATTCCCTGTCACTGTAAAGCACACACACATACACACACACACCACCACCACCACCACCACCACCACCACCACCACCACCACCACCACAAAGATTATAGTAATTATGCTTACCAGCATAGTCAGAAAATTCCTAAAAATAATGGGGTATATATCACCATGTCAAAATAAATAAAACCTTAAGATATTATACCAAATTTACTTTCTTAATTAAAAACTATTTGAAGGGGATTCTTCCTCCTGTACTTGATAAATTTTATGGTGTTTTAGTAGAAGATCTTTATAAGATTACTGAATGACTTGGAAAGAACTCAGAAGATATTACCAGTTTATTATAAGCACTAGATTAGACAGAAATTTAAAATTATTCAAATACAAATGAAAAGTAAAAGTTTTTTTTTTCCATTTGTTTTGAATATAAGCTTGTGAAGGACATTATCTCAGATCCCAAAATATTTCATGTAGGAATTTATCCTAAAGAGAATGGTAATGAAGCTTACAGAGGTAATACTCAAGGATCTATGTGCATCAAAGATTTATTTATCATAGCAAAAAGTAGCAAAAAGCAACATAAACATTCAATGATATGGAAAAATTAATAAATGATTATGTATGGTTTATTACAGCTAATTATACTTTGAAAAATTATATTAGCAACATTCATGATAGTAATCCAAGTCTGACCCCCCCCATACACAAATCAATAAACAAACAAATAAGGAAGGAAAAAAATAAAAAAATATAACTTGAGAAAAGTGCTTCTGACCAGTGGGCTCTAGGTGACAAGTAAATATCAATTCTTATTTCTCTTTCTCTAAAATTTTTCAAGATACATTGATTTCATAATTATAAAATAGAATAAAATATTAAGATAACCCATTCCCAGTTCAATGGCAAGTTTCTCCCTGCTGCCCATGTTGTTTCCTTTGAATATAGAGGAGTAGGTAGTGGTATACTTATCTGAAATGCTTATTCTTCCACAAAGTACCAAATATTTTAATTAAATGACTCTTCTTGGAATAAGAGAATAAATGAAAAGAGATAAGAATGAAACAGATCATTTGTATGGAATTACTTTATATCTCAATAAAACTAAAAATGTAAATCTGGATGATGTAGGTATGCTAAAATTGAGGATAACTTTGACTTCTAAATTATTTTCAAAATGTATAGTAGAATACAGTCATTAAGTTTTTAGTTAGCATCAAGAGGAAGAAGTAGAACAAGAATATGAGGAAAGGGGTTAAAATAAAAATATTCTGCTTCTCTTATTTGAGTTTCCTCTGACTTGGCCTTTCCTACTCTATTTTGAGTGTTCCTTTATTAAAGCTCTTACTTCTTGCCCTTAAGTTTACCTAGATGTCTCTAATACTTTGTTTGCCTCTGGAACCGCAGGCTCATGTTGACCAGGGTACCACGGACTCAAGCAATTCCCAGCCTCAGCTTCCCAGGTAGCTGGGATTACAGGTGTGCACCATCATGCCCAACTATTTTTTGGGACTAGGTCTTGCTATGTTGCCCTGAAAGGGACTCAGATCTCAATCCCTGGTCCCCACCGTGGCTTCCTAGGCTGCCACTTATAGGCATGCACCACCATGCTCAGCCTCTACTTTAGTTTGTCAAGAACAAGTCCAGATTTTTAACTGAAGCCAACTTTGGAATAGAGACATGTTCAATTTTTTGCCTCTATATCAATAGTTTAAACCTTAGGAAAACCTGTCGAGTTTCAGATTTATCTGATTCATCTTCAGCACTAGTTTGTTCTGAATATTTCCCAAAAATCCACGAACAGGGTACATGTTACTTGGCAAGTTTCTTTTCTTTGTGATTAGATAATTAAACATTCTCATTTCTGTATATCAAGGTTATTATTTTCTTAATTTAGTGATATATCAAACATATAAAAAATACTTTGAGTTGTGAGTTTTAGTACAGGTTTTTGATAATTTATTATAATATCAGTATTAATTTAGTATGACTAATTTAGTATAGGACTAATAATTGCTAGTATTTGACTATTTTTAAAACAAATCTTCCAGTATCTTTTTGAGATCAATATACTTTCTATTATAGAAGCAAAAGTTGAGATTTGGAGAGACTTTATTTGCCTTTGGCCATAAAATGGACCATCTGAACCTGCACTTGGAGCCATGTCTTACTCTGAAACCCATTACCATTGTTTCTTTATTGTGCTTGTGGTTATAATTGTCATGATTTTGGAAAGAGTCATGTGTCTTTAATTTTTCTTAAGTGTTATAATTTTTGGAGCATGGGTGACTTCTTAAAAGTGTATAGTTCTGTTGGTCACAACCTACATTGTACTAGTAACATTTTTTTTGTAGAATCAAAGGGGGTTGTTTTAGGACAAAAACATTGAACAAGTTTACAAAGTTTGCAGAGTTGTGACTACAATTCTATAACTGACAGTTATAGAATTTCATATTCACATATTCAGATAGAAAAAAACTTGCATTTTCTCTGAGTACAATATTACCCTCTCTCTGTTTCAGTTGTCATTACAAAGCACAGACTTCTGTATGTGTGCCTTCTATAGTCATCACAATGAAGAAAAGTTATGCCCATGGAATGAGGCAGCTGTTCTTTGGGATTTAAATTCTGTTGAAAGGAAAAAAAAGTATCCCTTAAATATATCTTTAATCCATATTTATTTCTGATAAATTTGTGCACCAAATGGAAAAACTTTAGCCCTTGTCACAATTTTCTATATGACCTTGATGACCAAGAAGTTAATTTTTTTTAGTATATAAATTATATAGCTATACA
This sequence comes from Uropsilus gracilis, assembly GCA_004024945.1. NCBI lineage: Eukaryota > Metazoa > Chordata > Mammalia > Eulipotyphla > Talpidae > Uropsilus > Uropsilus gracilis. Next base: position 26,560 of record PVHY01006409.1, on the reverse strand, counting down.
TATTTCACATCATTGTAAACCTCAGGAGTCACCCAATACCTCCATTCCCTGACCCAATACCTCCATTCCCTGACCACTCCAGCTGGTCCTCCCCCTCCTCCCATTGTGTACTTTCATTTGGTTGTCCATATATTAGTGAAACCATTTGGTTTCTGTCTTTTTCTTTCTGATCTATTTCTGCTAATATGATTTCTTCTAGGTACATCCATATTATCATAAATTCATCAAATTTGTCATTTTTAATTGATGAGTGTATTCCATTGTGTATATATACCATATCTTTTTTATCCAGTCATCTCTTTTGGGACATTTGGGTTGTTTCCATGTTGTTGCGATTATAAATAGTGCTGCAATAAACATCCGAGCACAGGTGTCCCTTTGTACCCACATTTTGGTCTCCTTTGGGTAGATTCCCAGAAGAGCAATTGCTGGGTCAAATGGTAGTTCCATCTTCATTACTTTGAGGATCCTCCACCCAGCTTTCCATAGTGGGTGGACCAGTTTACATTCCCACCAGCAATGGAAGAGAGTTCCTTTCTCTCCACATCCATGCCAGCACTTGTTGTTGCCTGATTTTTGATGTGGGCCATTCTTACTGGTGTAAGGTGGTATCTCATTGTGGATTTGATTTGCATTTCCCTGAATGCTAGTGACACTGAGCAATTTTTCATATGCCTGTTGGCCATTTGTATTTTCTCTTTGAAGAAATAGCTTTTGAGTTCTTCTCCCCATTTTTTGATTGGGCTTCTTGTTTTGTTTTTTCTTAGTTATATGAGTTCCCTGTGGATCTTTGTTATTAAACCCTTATCACTCTTGTGGAAGGCAATTTTTTTTTCCCATTTGGTTGGGCTTCTTTTTGTTTTTCTGTTGTCTCTTTTGCTATACAGAAGGTTTTTAGTTTGATGTAGTCCTGTCTGTTTATGTTTTCATTCATTTTTTGCCATCAGTAGATGTTTCCAGAAAGGGATTTCTGAATTGTAATTCATGGAGGGTTTTGTCCAAGTTTTCCTCTATGCATGTTATGGTTTTAGGTCTGACATCTAAGTCTTTTATCCATTTCGAGTTGGTTTTTGTACATGGTGTGAAGATATTGTCTTGGTCCATTTTTTTGCATGTCTTAGTCCAAAATTCCCAGCACCATTTATTGAAGAGACTATCTTTGTTCCAATGTAAAATTTTCACTCCTTTGTCAAAGATCAGTTGACTATATATGTGTGGCTTTATTTCAGGGTACTCAATTTTGTTTCATTTGTCTGATTGTTTCTTGTTGTACCAGTACCATGATAAAAGGAATACAGATAGGAAAAGAGGAACTGAAACTATCATTATATGCAGATGATATGATTCTTTATGTAGAGAACACAAAAAATTCTACAGAAAAACTTCTTGAAACAATAAAGCCATTCAGTAAGGTAGCCGGTCACAAAATCAACACACAGAAGTCAGTAGCCTTCCTATATGCAAAAAGCCAAACAACAGAAGAAGAAATTAAAAAAGCCATCCTGTTTACCATCACATCAAAAATAATTAAATACCTGGGAATAAACCTAACAAAACACATGAAAGAACTATACAAAAAAAATAGTGAAAGAACGGTACAAAGAAAACCTAAAAATGCTGCTAAAAGAGATAGAAGAAGACATAAGGAAATGGAAAAACATTCCCTGCTCATGGATTAGAAGAATTAACATCATCAAAATGGCCATCCTACCAAAAGCAATCTATAGCTTCAATACAATCCCTATAAAAAGTCCAATGACATTCTTTAAAGAGATAAGAAAAATAATCACAGAAATTCATGTGGAATAACAGAAGACCTGGAATATCAAAAAGCCTCCTTGTCAAAAAAATAGAGAACAGAGGCTTAACTATTCTAGTCTTCATGTTATACTACAAAGAAGTTAATTTTTAAACAAATCAAATTGTTTTTTACTTGTTGTTTATTCTTTCATATTAAATGTTTCTTAGCTGTCATCATTCTTCATTTCCCTTAGGGATTCTGGCCTCTAAACTAGTTGATATAACACTAATCCTAGAATAAAGGAAAACCTTTTCACAAAAGAGACTAAAGTTAATCACTAAATATAACAATTTCCTGTTATCAACTGGCAAGCATAATCCTGTAGCAATGAACATGTAAACTAGGGACATTTTTAGTTTATTTATGTGTAGTTCTTTAAAGCATATTTATTTTTTGAAATTACAAGGAATATTCACAAAATAAACTGAATCATTGAAATTGCCCAAAGGAGACTAACATTGGTATTTGTTTCTGGAAATTTAATTATACATTGACATTTTTAAAAAAAGTTTGAAGCAACTAATAAAAGCAACATTTAATTAATTGCATGAAAAAGTCACCTGCACTAACTTAACATTAAGCTGTATGCACCACAATGTTCTTATTATATTTGAGGTTTTCAATAGCAACCTAAAAAGCCAAAGCAGTGGTAACTGCTTCATGAAAGGCTTTGCTGCCAAGCACCATGCTTTATGCTTTTGTTTACGTGATGTTACTTTGGCAGCAGCCCTATAGCAAAGAGTAAGGAAATAATTTGAATATTTTTAAAATCATGGAATACAATCTTACAACTAATTTAAAATCACGAGATTTATAATTGTCAAGGAGAAATGCATTCACCTCCAAAGCTCAGGTTTTTCCAATGACTGAATTAACATCCTGTGGACCTAATATCAAACTCTTTTTTTTCTTTTTATTTATTTTTACGTTTTTTATCATATTATTTATTTTATTTTACATCATTATCTACCCCAGGGTTCTCCCACCATCTTATTACCCGTGAACCCTCTTAGTCTTTTGTGCCCCTCTCACTCCCTATTTCTCCCCTCATGCTCTAGCTTCAGTTTTGCTAAAAATTAGTCTTAATTTTTTCTTGTCTGTTTGACTGTTTTCCCTTTGTCCCTCATATAAGTGAGAACATCCAGTATTTCTCTTTTTCTTTCTGCTTATTTCTGCTAGCATGAACCGAAATGCCCCCAAATAGATGAATGGTACAGAAAACTATGGTATATGTACTTGATAGAAAACTATTCATCAATCAAAAAAGATCAACTTATGTCATTAGTGGCAATATGGATGAAGCTAATATCAAATTCTTTTCTCTGACAAAGTAGCAACTCATTCTTCATATAGAGCAGGCCAGTGGCATTGTATTTTCTCACATAAAGAATTACTGAGCCATACTCTGTCCAGCTAAGTCACATAAAGCATAATAAACTGTGCCCGTCCATATTTGCCCCTGGGATTTGTGACTTGGCATTTCTGGAATTTCTGCTTGCTTCTTATTCTGCTTCTGCTAGTCTTGCTATCACTGCCAGACAGATATCCCCAAGACCTGCAGATACCTAAGCTGTCTTTTCTTATTCTCTACAGTCCTGCAATGCCAGCCAAGCCAATTAAGTGATAAGGGTGTTAAGGTTGATAAACTCAGTGTTCTCCTCTTGGCAGCATGATCCCTCACATGGTGAAAAAAAAAACCTCACAAAGAAAACTTTGAATTTATTGGTTAGAGTCTGAGGATTTATGTTTCCTCAAGATGTCTAGTAGGTGATTGTGAACTATATTCCATGGTTTATTCACATCCATTTCTTTTCCCAAGTTAAAGTAGACAAACAAGAGTCTTGGTGGCCTTCCTGTTGTCAATGGGATTTTTTCTTTCTTTCCTTTTAATGAGATAAATGTGCCAATATCCAAGAACTGGCCCATCAAACAGATCTAAAATTATACACTCTTTCATATACTCAGCCCAGATATTGAGGACCTGGTAGAATCAGGCTATGTTCAGTGCTGGGTACACAACAAAGCTTACTTGTTTTTTTGCCATGAAGTGAATGTCTAGGGAGTATATACACTTATATTCCATGCTACAGAAGTTCATTCCTCTGTCTCAAGTCCCTAGAACTACCCATGGGTACCACATGTTCTACTGTACTAAGCCAAGGATAACTCCAAATTTTAACAAAAACAAGCTTTATAGTAAATAAGGACACATCAAATTTTTCCTAGTCTCAAATTTATATAAAGGATAATACTTTTATTCCATAGATATTAGTCACAAATATGTAAATATAACTGATCAACTTGAGAATTGGTGAGAAAGCAGAGTTCAGAGGCTATCAAGTCATGTAGAAAGGGAATTTGGTGTATGACTGGAGTGGTGTGAGCATGAGAGGCTCCAGAGGAAGTGCCTTTTGGTTTTCATATGCTTTCCAAGAGTAGGCATGAAGGACTTTCAGATGTCTTTCTTTTTGGCAGTTTAACTATGCAACTTGCATAGATGTGATGTATTTATTTTCAGTTCATTTCACTATTAGTAGTCATTTTTAACATGGTACATTCGAATTTCCTGGAGGGAGAAGCTGTTAGTTCTCCTTGTGTTCCCAAATGTCATTGTAATTATATCCTAAAGGCTTCAGGATTATGAGGAAAAGATAAGTACTCTATTGATAAGACCTTGTATTTAAGGGAAAGTAAGTGAGTGTTTTTCAAGTCTACTTTTATGGCTTTTGCTCACTTTTTAAAGCAAACAGCCTTATTACTTTGTCTTATTACCTTGTTTCAATAAGCTACTTAAAAAAAAAAAAAAAAAACCTCAAAATTATTTCTTTGATTTCCATGCTTTTATCTCAGGCCTCTTCAGAATTCCATGCTCTGAATATTTTTAGTGTTTCTCAATGAATATAAATGTGTTGCTCTTATTTTTTGTCGCTACTAAACAAACAGAAGTCATTGCAAAGCATGTTATAAGCAACTGGTAATTCTCCCAAAACAAAGCTTGTTGGCAAGGTAACAGAGTCACCCAATACATCCCAAGAAAACAGAGCTTTTTTTTCTCTCTCAGAGTGCACATTCCTCCATGACTTAAACTTGCAACCGACTTCTTCTAGAGAGTGAATCATTTAAAGTTTAGTCTAAAATAGTGCTGAATAATACTGTTTTTAGGCTTTATGGAGGAACAAATTAGAAGTAACACTACTCACTTTGTTGATAGGTGTGACAGGACAGTTCTGTTGTCACAACTGTTGTTACGTGATTATTAAATGTTTAAGGTTGGGCCTGTGAGAGAAAATGTCACTCCCTATTTGTCGGGGGGTGGGGTCTTAAATGAAGTGACATCATTGATTATATTCATTACCAGTTACCAGTCCTCTGATCGGTTGGTAAGTGGTATGATACTCAGATCAGAAAAATGAATGGGTGGGGAGGTCTTTGGTTGATGGCAGATAAAGAACCTTCTATGGACCTTGCAGTAACTGGGTCTGAGTACCCAATGACACGCTTTTATCATTGAGAAAAAAGCTATCAATGCTGAGACTGGCAGCAGATACATAAGGCATCTAGGCCAGTGGAATAGACTTGGAATAGCCCTCTGGGCTAGGCTATCATTTGAATGCACACAAAGTCAGAATTTTGCAGATGAAATATCCCAATAGTAAATTTGACAACTTTCCAATATATAACATTTTTCACAAGATCAATGGTGATATTACTAAATATAATTTTTAATATTATGTAATGATATATGATAACCTTTGAAGGATATGCATAACTCAGTGAAGTAAAATTTTCCGATGTCACTAAATTCATTCAAAATGCAAGGTAGACCAGTACTGGATTTTAGCATTACAGAACATGGAAAGCTTATCTGAAATGGCTGCAAATTCTACCTGGTCATGAACCTTAAGAACTATTATATGTCAGCTGGCCATGGTGGCATACAGCTTTAATTTCAGCATAGGATGGGAGGCTGAGACTGGGACTCACTTGAGTCTGGGGTACCCTGAGTCTGCAGTTCCCCAGGCAACATAGTGATACCTAGCCTCAAAAAAAAAAAAACAAAAAAACAAAAACAAAAAACAAAAAAAAAAACCTATTGTATATCAAGTTTGAGTGTAGAGTCCAAGAAAGATAACCAGTTACTTTAAAATTTATGACACCACTCCTTTCTTTTTCAACTATATGAGTGTGTGAGGCTAGAAGGAGAGGCAGATTTGAAAATCCAGCTGTTTTCTACTAAATAACAGTGGTTACACCTGATGGGGGATCCTAATGTTACTTCAATTTTAAGACTAAATTAATTTGTTAATTAGCCAACACTAGGGGATAAAGATAAAAGACATTAAAGATTTTCAAAATTTTAAGTTTTTTTTTGGGGGGGATATATAGTCATTTTAATTAAAATGTTTTAATGTACAATGTATTTTTTCAAAAGAATTAAAGAATTGAACAAGTTATGTTTTAATTGCTTATATGATAAAATCAATAGATTTATTTGTTAATCAAGTTCTTTTAGATTTCAACTTTTGAAAAAGTAGTGCAGAAACCAAAAAGTTTAAGAAGTCCTAATTTGCAAAATTGCTGTCTTTTTACTCATTTACATTCAAATGATATATGCTTAGAGAGTTCTATCTAAAATAATCTTTTATTTTTCTCTCTGGCACATACCATTATCAAACATTGTATTAAATATCAATTTATTTATGTGTTTATTATCTATCTTCTTGATGAAAACTGTAGGCTCCACTAGGGAAGAGATTTTCATAGATACCACCTAGTATGATATCTGACACAGAGAACTATTCAGCAAATATCTGCTGAAATAATGAGAGTATTCCCCAAGGGGATATTTTCCTAGTAGTCCTAAAAGTTTAGAGAATCTGTGTGTAATTCTTTCTAATTATGCCTCACACCTCTTATACTTTGTGAGCCACTCAGTTTCAGATGGTGTTCTCTGCTTCAACACTTTCATCACCTTCTCCCTGCAACACACACTCGAGACTGTACTTCATTTTCTTGCCGAGAACCACTGCTGTATGGCGTTCTATTGAAATAATGGGGCAAAAAATGCCTCTCCTTTATGATAGTTTCTCCTAGGAGTCATAAAACACACTAGTGAATTTTTAATGAAAGAGTCCTTTCCATTTTTTTTTTGTCAATTTATGACTTCTTTCTCCACAACCCTGAACAGACTCCATAGGAACCCAGAATATAGCCCAATCTGAGTGGTGACTACTAAGATTTACTCGGAATCATCTCTCGTCTACCAGTCAGTATGTTTGTTTGAGTCCATTGTGTGCATCTGGTTCCCTTCTCAACTTGGAATCAATAAAAAAATGTTGAAACCTCATCTCATCCACAGAAATTCTGAATCAGTCTGGCAACTGAGAGGATTCCAGTCCCCCAGAACCCAAACGTGCAGATCTGGATGTGCTGTCCCTCAGAGGCCCTCTGGGCCTCCCACAGAAACTTCAGGCATGCCCATCTCTGCAGTTCACTGGGTCCATTCAGTCAGTTTCTTGATGAATTGAATGTAATATAAAATTAACTGTTGTACACTTTCAGGGGAGAAGCCCAGTGTATTATACATCCGGATACACCTGTATTGGAAAAAGACTGTTAAAAAGAAATCGGTCTTTTGCCTTTCAAAAATTCAGAAATGTGTAATAGGAAGTAAAATGTCTTGCCCATCATTTGTGGGTTGTATTCAGATACCAGGTTCATATCAGCTATGGCCTTCAACATGAAGTCTAGATGCTAACCATATCAAACACTTTTTAGTTTAATTCTGCTAAGTTTGTTGGGAATCTGTTTTGGAGTGGGGGGGGATTCAATCAGTTTACTCTGTTTAGAACTGCTTTTCTCACCATATCACATGATAGACTTTAAGGCTTCTCTCAAATCATTTCCGCTCCTGGAAAGCAAGTCCACACTGCCCATAGGCTAGGTTAGGCATTGTCCCTCTCATTAGTTTCCCTCTACACCCTGGCATTTCTGTGGCCTCCTGTATCACATTCCTGTATCACAGTGTCAAATTCTGGAAGTGTCTCCATTTGACCATGAACTCCTAAAAATCAAACTGTGCACTTTCCTTATTTTATGAATTATCAGTATCCAGAGAGAGCCTAATGCATAATAAACTACCAGTAAGTACCTGTTTAATCAGTGAGTAGATAGATGGGAAAGTATACACATATGGGGAAAGTTAAAGAATATTTAATGAAATATTTATATTGGAAGTATTTTAGGGGTAAGTCATAACTTTCATTTTATGTAATATTGAGATGATCACATGCTTTATCTCAAGTCATACTCCTGGTTACTATATACCTAGTATTAGAATTTAGAATTCCTAACATTTAATCCAATATGCTTGATATTTAGAAATTGCTGTAAATTTTTGTTTCTTAATTTCACTTTGGTTGATTTATAGGGATGTAGGCACTACTATATAAGAAAGCACTTTCCTGAGTACATCAGTAATTTGTATGTGTGTTGTGTGTATTGGTGGGTGGTTAAGTTCATAAGCTGCTCAATTACTGCAGTTCATACTATCTACACTGATGATTGAAACCATGGCTTACTGTTAGTCCATAACAAATGCTGAAATAGTTCCTTTGAAAAAAAACAGGGAGTCTTAATATATGAAAATATACAGTAGAGTGAGAATCATAGTACTTAGACTGCAACAGTAAAAGTGAAAAACAAGAGTGAAAAATATTTAAACAATGCAAGCATTTTACTTGACATTTCCCTAAATAGATTATGTATGACTGAGAGACAACAGAAAATGTAACTATGAATGTGCTTAATCTTCAGATAGTCTCAGCCCCAACCCCTCTTAGAATCTAAGTGTGCTGTGTTTTGACTTTAGAGATGAGACTATGATTTTTTATTCAGCACATAGTTCCTTAATATGAATCACCTACCATGTCTAGAATCAACCAGAGAAACTGATCTGATATGTGCAAGAGAGGAAACTGGTCATGATGGGAGACAGTAGGTTCTTTTCCAATATGTATCTTCAAGAACCTACTGGGAGACAGTAGGTTCTTTTCCAATATGTATCTTCAAGAGCAATTTTCATATACTTTAAAACCTATCACACCAGAGGTATGATTTTTTTCTTTTTATATGGTGAAATACTCTGTCTGCATATTTTACTATATATATATATTGCTGATGAGAATGTAAAAAAAAATTTGTTTCACCTTCTGGTTAATAAGTGGTAAATTGAGCACATGGTGAAAAATACCCTATTCCATCTGCTCTAAATTTGGAGCAAAATTTTAGAACAAAAATATTAGAAAAAATATTTTAATTAATAAATATAATGATTCTAGAAAAAAAAATTAGACAGGCCTCTGAAGACTAGCATAGGGATTTCCCCCTAAAAGAATAAAGTAATAGGGGACTAATAAAATTCAGGATGATGTAATCAGTCCACAGATAGGAAAGGATTGGGACCCACATGAATGCTGGAAAAAAAGTACTGGCATCTTTGTGCCCACACAGGTCGTGTGTGTAGCTCAGAGCTATGTATGTACAGATAGTGCAAAACTAAAGTGCTGGGAAAGGTTCCACTTGCTTTCTACTCTTTCAGTTCGGTTTTAGAACAGCAGTATCTTCTGCTATATCGCTTGGGGCTTCTGCAGCAAAACATGTGCACTTACAGAGTCTGGACCTGTGCTTTGGCAGGAGCAAGCATAAAACTGGATCAATGAAGAGTCTCTGATTATCAAGCCTACTCTGGAGCCAGACTACAGTAGAATTTGCACCAGGGCCACTATATGCTTGTTGTAAAGGCCAGGATGCCCTTGGAGGAGTTACCCATGGAAAGTAACTACACGGCTCTTAATAAAGACAAAAAGGACAAACACAACTTAGTCGGCAGAAAAAACTAACAGTGAGGAACACAGGCATTCTAGTATAACCAAAAATAACAGTATTGTTGATGCCCTTAGTAAGATTGAGAGTATAGCCATGAGAAGAAAATAAGTTTGAAAGTAAGAATATAGGTCTCTGCAACAAGAGCAGATAATTATAAATATTAATTAGCTAGAAATGTTGGAAATGAAGACTGGCTAGAATAAAAAATAAAGCCTTTAAAGCAGACTGAATAATAGAATGAGCACAGCAGAAAAAGTGAAGCCTACCGAATGGTTAATGAAATATCTCTAGAATTCAACACAAAGCGATAAAGAGCTAGAAAATATGGCTGGTGGTATGCATTTTAAATTAAAATATTTCAAGGTATAAGTCCTATGATATTAGAAATAAATGTATACAAAATATTAAGTGAGGGTCACTGATAATTTCATGAAATTTCAGTGTGGTGCATAACTTTTCAGTCAAGAAATTTTTATTTTTTTGTGATTAGATTTTGAAGAGATAATCCACCTTTTAAAAAAGTTTATTTTGTGGAGGCAATATTTACAGCACTGTATGTGATTCAGAGATGCAGGACCATCTTTTTAGTGGTATATCACAAACCACTTCCACCATTAAGACACACTTAGTCCTCCACCATAGACCACTGCCACCACTGCCCCCCAACTTTACTTTCCACCCCATCTGATAGCCTTAATTTTACTGACAGATTACTAGGGTTTGTTATTGGTTTGGTTTTGATACATCTTTTATTTTGTTTCTCTATATTCCACAAGTAAAGGACATCATTAATTATTAAATGTCTTTCTCCTTCTGACTTTTGCTTAGCATAATACCCTCTAGTTCCATCTCAGTTACTGCAAGTAGCAAGAGTTCATGAGTTTATTCCATTGGTGTATATATGTGTGTGTGTGTGTGTGTGTGTGTGTGTGTGTGTGTGTACGTGTATATACACCCTCAGGAATTTAAATTGTTTCCTTAGCTTGGCTATTGTAAACAGCGCTTCAGTGAATATAGACTATAGCCCTTTCTGTCTTTAATCCTAAAGCAAAGACCCTCCTTTGGACAGCATGCAGAGTACTAGTTGATTAATATATATATATATAATATATATAATATATACATATAATATATATAATATATATAATATATACATATATATAATATATACATATAATATATACATATATATGATATATATATCAAACTATATATATATATAGTTTGATACTTTAGAGAAACTCAACTAAACTTAGAATAAACTCATGAAACTAATGTGTAGGTTTTAAAATTTTATTCTATGAGGTATAAAATATTTGACATTGTTATAAATATAGTAAGTTGCATAACTATTCATCATTGATCATGAAATAGTTCTGTGGTTATAGTATAAACATAACTATCATTGTAAAACAATATTCAGTTAGGAATCCTATGCAAAGGAGGACAATTCTGGAACAGTAGTGTTCCATGGTTCCTCTCCCTAACAAAACAACCATAAGTGTAACAAACGTATACTTTTTAATCACTTTAAATTTCTAAAAATTCTTTAAAAGCACACCATAAATGAAGAAGCAAACATTCATCTAAGAAAATGATTGACTCTCTAAATAAAGTGTAGTCTGCTGCATTTGACTCGACCCCTCGACTGCTTTCTCTTTCCCAGCCCAGTTTATGTATATGTAGCTTTATGTGTATCCAAGAATACAGGGTTTTCTCTCTCTACTTAGATCTCAGTCTATTATCTTTCCAGTAGAACCAGATTTCCAGAAGATGTACGTTGTAAATACCAGGAGCTACTACTCTTGCCTACCAATACCAGCTCATAAAGCAGGAATGTTATTCTGATCACAATGAGTTACTCTCTTTATCCTCAGGTCTGGAGAAGTGGCTCTGAGTTTTTGCTCTCAGGCAAGAATAAGAACACATTATTCCATAGCACTTACTAAGGTAAATTAATCTATTGCAATAAAAGAACGTCAAGCCTAAAGATACTATTAGAAGCTATGGAAATTTTGGTTATGACTATTTGAAAAGAGATTGGTAGTCCAAAGAGAGAAACCGTCTAAATCACAAATTAATTATGGTTAACAGAGAAACAAGGAAAGATAAAGCTAAGTAAATACCTTCTATGGCCGGAACAAAAGACTGGCCTCAAAGACTACTTCTGAACAGAGGCTTGACTCTGACTGAATTAGAATGCACAGCAATCTATCCCTGAAGATACTGTTGAAAATTAGTTGACAAGTAGAGGAGCCCAAAAAGTTCCACCAAAGGGAAGAACAGCTAAAAATTTGGAAGAGAGACCTGGAAAAGATCTAGTTAAGGAGATATATGTGTAACCACTGTCCTTCCATGTTGACTGTATATGTACAAGACTGTGCTCTCAGTGGAATAACATGAGAAGCAGCATACTACAGGAGAAACACAAGTCACCAAAAGAGTATACTCAAGTTACAGAGCAAATAAACCTGTTCCAGGAAGGAGGATCAGTACCTAGAGTTGCTATGTTGTCTAAAATATCAACAAAAAATAGCATGACATGTAAAGAAACCGTAAAGTGTGAGTCCTATCTATATGCAGCAGAAGAAAATGCAAATGAAAAATGCCTTTGACAGAACCTGGACAACAAATTTAGCACATAGACTCATAGCAGCTATTATCAATCTAGTCAAGGAAAGAAAACCATGCTTAGAGAAGTAAAGGAAAGCATGATGATAAATCTTATTAAATAAAGAATATCAATAAGTAGATAAAATTTACTAAAATAAACTAAGTGGAAATTCTGATGTTGCAAAGTAGCACAGGTAAATGAATTTCCTGAGAGGTTCAACTGCAGATTTGAGCTGATAGAATTAGTCAAGTTTGAAACAGGTCAATATAGATTGTGCTATCTGAAAGACAAAGAGAAAAAAAATAGAGAAAAATGAACAGAGCTTCAGAGAAATGTGGGAAACTATTAAGCATGCCAGAAGGATTGCCAGAGTGAGAGAAAAGAGCAATCAACAGAAAACTTTGTTGAAATTATAGTGGCAGGAAAGTTCCCAGACTTGATGAAAAATATTAATGTTCACATTAAGTAGTTCAACAAGTTCCAGCTGGCATAGACATAGATATCTGAACCCAAATATATCATACTTATAATGCTAAAAGACAAAACCTTGAGAACAGCAAGAGAAAAATGGCTTATCACAAACAAAGGAAACAAAGATAAACTGCTCACTTATCATCAGAAGCAATAGAAGCCAGAAAAGAGGGAAGTATCTTTTTAAAGTTTGGAAGGAAAAGACCTGTCAAGCAAGAATCATACTTAATAATATTCTCTCTCATAATTGAAGGTGAAAAAAAAGACATTTCCAGATAAATAAATAAAAGAATCTGTTGCTAGCAGATATACCTTACAAAAAATTATGTTTAAAACCTCTTGAGGCTGAAAGAAGTGACCCCAACAGTAATTCAGAGGGGTAGCTACACAAAACTAAAGAGCACCATGAGTTAATTATGTAGGTAATTATAAAAAAGATGGCATTATTGTATGTGTCTTCTTATTTTGAAAGTAGTTACATACAAAAGTATATAAATAACTATTGATAGATATATAAATGACATAATCTGTATTGAGTTATATAAATGGCATATAGATACATAGTGTTTTTATATTAACATACAAAAGGGGCAGATAGAACAAAACTGTAAAGAAATGAAATCAGCAGTTGATTCCACAGGAACAAATGCATTGAAACAGAAATGACATATCATATTTGCTTTCATTTATAACTCTTGGATATTTTAAAAGACAAAAATTATATTAATATTAATGACAGTATACTTGGGTTTATAATATGTAAATATATAATGTGTATACTAATAAAAATCAAAAGAAGGAAAAAAGGAATAGAACTTATGAGATTGTCATTTCTGTTTCATTGGAACTAAATTAATACAAATCTGCAATCAATTCTGATAAGCTAATATATGAATATATACGTGTATAGTGTATATAATGTAAATTCAAAAGCTGTGATTAAGGAGGTAACTAAAAATCCCAACGTGAAAAAAATTTGAAAAGTTAGTGCTTTTTCAGAAAAAATATTTCTAGTTTAAAAGAAAAATGTAGAGGAAAATCAGAAGAAGAAAAAAAAAAACCTATGGGAAATATATACAAAAGTAATGTGAAATGATAGACATAAGTCCAACCCTTTTAAAATAACACTACAAAATAGATAATTAGCAATCCAGTCAAAAAGCAGAGATTGTTAGATTGGTATAAAAGTAAGATCTGGGTTGGGGTGGGTAAAAAAATAAACAAGCGAGATCTATATTGTCTATGGGAGAAAAACTTCATTACAATCAAGAAAGTAAAAGACAACACAAAGAATGTGAGAAAATATTTGCAAATAAAATATCTGATAGATTTGTATCTGGAATATATAAAAAATCTTTTTATCTGTAGAATAAAAAGACAAATAATCTAGTTAAAAATTGGCAAAACATTCGAACAAAGATTCCTCCAACAAGTTGTGTAAGCAATCTATAAAAACTCATGGAAAGATCCTCACATTCAAACCTAAACCAAATGACATGCCACTTCACACCCACTAGGAAGGCTGTAATCAAAATAACAGATACTGTCCAGTGTTGACAAGAAGAAGGAATGTTGGATCTTATATTGCTGGAAGAAATTTAAAATGGTACAGCTTCTTCAGAAAGGTATTTGGCACTTATTCAAAATGGTAATCATGGAGTTACTCTATGACTCATAAATTCCACACCAAGGTGTATATCCAAGAGAAAGAACATACACCCACCCTTAACAACTAACACCTGAATGTTTATAGCATTATTTTTCATAATAATCCCAAAGTAGAAACAACCCAACTGTCCATCAGCTGATGAATGGGTAAGGAAAATATGGAATAAATATCAAAGGAGTACATTTGAGAGTGAAAGGAATACAGTACCAACTACATTCATGCTATAACATGAGTGGACCTTGAAAATGTGCTTAATAAAAATAGTCATAAAAGACCAAATATAGCTTTATTCTCTTTACATGAATGTGCAGAATAGGTAAATCCATAGAGGTGGCAAGTACATTAGTGATTAACTAGTACTACTAGAAAGAGTGCTTATGGGTAAAAAATTTCTTTTGAGGGTGAAAAAAAGTGATCAGAAGTTGATTGTGGTAAGGAACCCACAAGTCTGTGACTCTATTTAAGACTACTGAAGTATACATTTTAAATGGGTAAGTTATTTATCATGTGAATTAAACATCAATAAAGCTGTAAAAAATTCTATGGAAATGATTTCCAAATAATTGTGGTACACACTTAACTCAGAATATCTTCCAAATGAAGAAGTAATAGTTGTCAGAACTTAAAAGCTTTTATATATGCATACACATATACACATTTAAATTTTTTGTTAATTAAATTAAGTATACTGGATTGGAGTTGAAATTGTATACATGAATCATCTAAATTTTGTTTATATTTTATTCAAGTCACTTGGAAATTACAAATCAAACTATTCAATAAATATGATACCAAAATTACAGATTTTGTTGTATTTATTTGCATTATTACAAATCTTAATTAATATTATTAAAATAGTTGTGTGACTCAAACAATTAAAGGATAAATTCAATGTGAGACAGCAGAAGCTGTGTATTCATTCTAATTTGAAATTCTATAATTGAACTTTGAATACCTCAGATAATGGGATGAATCTTTTGATGGGGTTAATGGATGATTTCCTTACACAGATACACTCTGAGTTCCTCAAGGGTGACCATTTGCAGACCTTGAGTTCTTTCTGTGTAACTCTCTGCTCTTCAGTGTCTGTCTTGTGAACTCTAGCCCCTTTGGTTATCTTAGTCTGTCAACTCAGTAAGGTTGCTGTATGCAATTTGAGCAAAACATTAGTATCTACAGGCATCAATAATATACTATAGTAATATCAAGTATATGTAATAGAAAGTACATCCCATTTATTGTAGTAACAAAATTATAAAATTCCTAAAAATATAAACAAGCAGAAGAAATTATAAAAGAAGATATATATATATATATATATATATATAAATTATATAATAGAAAAGCCTAAACAAATGGAGACACAACTTTTTTTTTATGGGGGAGTTTATTTTAATAGTATGTTAAATATTCACAAATTAATCTATATAAATTCAACACCATTTCAAAGTTTTATGATTTTGCAAGAAAATGGAAAGGCTTATTCAATAACAGGATTAGTTTACAAATAATTTGATCATGTATCATGATTTCTTTGAAATAATTCATGATTATGCCTTATGCATTCTTGTAATTATTATAAGTGCTCCATTTTACCCTGAAAATTATTCTATTTTGAACCATAAAATACAAAATCCTCTTATTTGTAAAAGCAGTAGCAGAAAAAGTTTTTTTTTTTTTTTTTAAAGCTTCAGTTCCTTAACATCTCCGGTTGCTAACTGTGTGGCCCTTTTATTTAAGTTACCAGTTACTTAACTTGTTTGTTACTTACTTTGCTTATTTGTAAACTGGGTATATTAACAATCTGTTAATTGGTTGTTAATTGATTGTTAATAAACAGATTGTTAATATACCCAATTTACAAATAAGCAAATAATTTCAATCTTTCTCTCTCAATTGATAGAAGTAGATGTTCTGTAAGGAGATGAGATAAATGTTTAAAGCTAACTGATATAAATGGCATTTATTAGAACACATTTCTGAACATCAGCAGAATAAATGTATTTTACCAGTGTCTATAGAACATTTACCATGATTTACCATATTCTGGACCATTAAGTCTCAGAAGTAAAATAGTTCAAGTTATAGAAAATAATTTTTTTTTTAACCAGGATAGAATTGAAAGCAAAAAGTTCTCAAAGGGAGCAAAGAAGCTCAAATAAAGAATAATAAAGGAACTAATAAAAACCAGAGCAGATATAAATAAGTAAAGTTGAAAACAGGAAAATAAAGTAAAACTAAAAGGTGATATTTTAAGGAGATAAATGTTAGCTGGACTGATTAAGAATAAAAAAGAGCAAAAAACACAAATCACCAATATCAGGTATGCAAGAGAATATATTATAGGTTCTGCATATATTAAAAGGATAAAAAATTATTTTGAAGAAAAAAAACGAGGTCAATAAATTTAGCAATTTAGATGAAGTGGACCAATTTTTTCTTTGACAGAGTCATGCCAGAAGAAATAGAAAACCTAAAATAACTGAGTCTGTCAAAGAAATTACAAAGGAAACTGTGAAAGTGACTTCACTGGTGAATTTACCAAAATTTAAGCAAGAAATACTACGAATCTATACCATTTCTTCTAGCAAACTGAAAAAGAGAAGAACATTTTTCAATTGCTCTGAAAACAAAGCCAGACATTGATATTACAAGAAAAAAATCTATAGACTGATTTACTTCATGAATATAGCTGAAAATGTCTGAACAAAATGTATCAAAAGTTAATCAAATATATTAAAAGGAAAGTATGTTATCAACAAATGAAGGTTTTTGTAAGAGTGCAGGTTGACCTAAACTTTTCAAATCAATCCTTGCAATTCACCATTTTAGCAAAGTGAAACAAGGCAAAAGAAAGGAATGTCAACAGAAATCACATTTGACAAATCCATCATCCATTATTCATAAAAATTCTCAATAGATTGAGAAGGGAACTTCCTCAACCTGATAAATAGAATCTATGAAAACCTTACAGTGACCAATATACTTTACTATAAAAGGATGAATGTTTTCCCCTTAAGATTAGAAACAAAACAAAGATGCCCACTCCCATCACTTTCTCTGACACTATGCTGCTAAATTCTATCCAGAGTAGTCAGGTAAGGAAAGGGATAAAGTGTATTCAGAGTAGGAAGGAAGAGATAAGACTCTCTTCCTTTGTAGACAGCTTTTCTGACTTTTCAGCCTTAGCACTCTGTTTTCTAGTTGGAGTGTTCTAAATTTCTAAAGTGCTTCTCTTTTTTTATTTATACTGTATTTGTATTGTTTTGTTTTACATTGTTGTAGTCCATATTTTTCTCCCAGCACCATATCACCAATGACCCATCACCATTTTCCCTTGTGTTTTTCCTTCCCCTGCTTTACCTCCCTGTTTCTCCCTCCTCTGCTGAATGTTTCATTCTAAGCATTACAATGTCAACTTGTTAGCTTTGACTATTTTTTATCCTGTTGTTTGACTTATCTATATTCCATACATGTAAGTGAGACTATCCAGTATTTATCTTTTTCCTCTGACTAATTCTGGCTAGCATAATCCCTTCTAGCTCCATCCATGTTGTTGCAAATAGCATGAGTTTGTCTTTTTTATTGCCAAATAATATTCTATCATGTAAATGTACCACAACTTTTTGATCCACTTGTCCATTTGGGGCATATGAATTGTTTCCATATCCTGGTTATTGTAAACGGTGCTGCAATAAACATAAGTGCTTCCTTTGAAATACAGAAGCCAGGAACTAAGTTCTTTCCTGTCAGTTTCTCACTCTTATCTGTATCAATTCCAAGTCAATGCAGATATTATCTTAGCTTCAATGCTTAAAGGAGGTGGAGAAAAGAAGTTTTAATTAACCATAAACTACATAGATTGTGAAAAATACTTTCTTTCCTAAAAATCAGCTTTGTATATTATCTAGACTACCTGGGCTTCAAAAACTATATCTTTGAAAAAAGGATTGAACTCATTGGTTTCCAAATCCAATTCTAGGAAATCTTTTGATCTGTTGATTGGTTGTAAAACTCCTCCAACTTCACCTTCTCTTATCATCTATTCATCTCACCTTGCTAGTGAGATGCACATACTAAATTTGGTAAACATTTTTCCTTTAAGTAAAGAAGACCTAAAAGATATTTGAAATCTACTCCATTTGACTCTAATATTTTGTACTTGATAGTATAAAAACTTGCATCTCCCCCATTGACCTCCAACCTCTACCTGCTTCTCAAATGCACCAGTATCTATTTTAAGAAAATGTTCTTTCGTTGATGGGAGGGGGGAAGCATGTCTTTATGTCCCTCAAATCCACTGGACTTGGCAGAAAAAAAGGTACAAGACAAAAGCTGACCTTTAAGAACAGAGTTTCTAAGAACAGAGGATTCCCATATTCCCAGGTGACCAGATATGACAAAGAAAAGGGCCCAGCTGGTCCTTAGTGCTGCCAAGATTCTAGCACTGTTCTGATACTCAAAGATTGGATACTTTGGAAGCTAGGGAAGCATTACAAGGATTGTCCTTGTTATGGACATTATTCTTATGATAAGGATCATATCCAAACAAGTATCAGATAGGAATCAAAGAAGCCAGGGAAAAAGTGAAAAAAAAAGTGGATATACTCTCTAGTCATTGCCACTGACATACTGGTTTATATGTTACAAATTTTCTTGAGAGTTCTTACCAATAACAGAAGGGCCCTTGAGGGAATATACTGAATATGCGGAGGTATTTGACTATTAATGTAGTAGTAGCCTATTTAACTAAGATGCTTTAACCATTATGTGACTCTCTCCAAAACAAACAATGCTAAAAGAAAGTTTTTCTGATTTAGACAGAAGCATACACATTCATATAAATTCTATTGCAATTACTTTGTTATTTAGGTAGTAGGACAACTTCCAGGTGAGAGAGGTATCCACCTGAATAAGCATTTCTATGGTGTCACTTTTATATCTGAATAAGATTTGTGGTTTTGTTCCCAGCCTTACCTCTGACTCATCATTGTGAAACTAAGAAATCATTTAGCTTCTCAGCACCTCAAAATCTCTCTTCTGTGAATGAGGATAATGGCTAAACCTTCTCTTGCTTCACTGAATTGTTGTGAGGTCTAATTAGATAATGTTTGCTCAGCTCTTTGATCTCTACTAATTAAATTGGTGTGTAAATAAGGTGCTTGCTTTTATCAGGATACCTTGACTGAGCCATTTCAATAAAGACTTGAAGATGACTGTGATAGGAGGAATCATAAGGAAAGGATTAATTTAAAAAAGAAATGTGAATTCAAACCTGAGATTGTCAAATAGGTATTGATGTAAAACTACCCATTTGGGGTTCTAATTTATAGGGATAAGAATATAGCTCATGTTTGCTCAAGGAGAATGGCTATGCCTTTATATTAGGAAAAATTTAGCACCTAGGGTGCAAAATTATGCCATGTGCAGGCTTTTGGCATTGACTTTGTTTTTAGAATGGTATGTTTATTCTGAATGTTTTGCTAAGACAGCAATGGTGATTTATTTCATATGTGTCATGTAAGGAACCATAAGCCAGCAGATTTAAAATCATTAATAACAAAGTCATAATCTTTGAAATAGTCATTCTGTATAGATCATCCATTAGTTGCTAATCAAAGAGATTTTCATACACAACAGGAAAATCTTGAATCAAAAATCTTCTTAGTAAATTTTTTTATAAGAATAGTTTACCTTAAATAATTATCCCAATTATTTTTTAAAATCGATGTGAATAATTGGTCTTTCTCTTTTGCCAGAAAGGAATTCATAGATGGATTAATATACTTGGGTAAAGAAAACAAAATCCATTTACCATCATAAATCTGCTTGGACATTAACTTATATATATTAATTTATTTATATATAAATTTCACATCATTGTAATCCCAGGGATTCACCCCTTCACCCTCCCCACCATTCCCTCCTTTTCCCCCTGCCCGAAGTTGTGTGCTTCAGTTTGGTGCTTAGCTTGTTTTGACTTTTCCCCATGGCTTTTGTTTATTTTTTCCCTATATCCCATATTTTATATTTTATATTCCCAAAACCATTTGGTTTCTGTCTTTTTCTTTTTGACTTGTTTCTGCTAATATGATTTCTTCTAAGTACATCCATGTTATAAAATCATCAAATTTGTCATTTTTGATTGACGAGTATTATTCGATTGTGTATATATACCATATTTTTTTTCATCCACTCATCTGTTTTGGGGCATTTAGGTTGCTTCCAAGTCCTTGCAATTATAAATAGTGCTGCAGTATACATTCAAGCACAGGTGTCCCTTTGTACCCACACTGAGGTCTCCTTTGGGTAGATTCCCAGAAGATCAATTGCTGGGTCAAATGGTAGTTCCATTTTCATTAATTTGAGCTTTCCACACAGCTTTCCATAGTGGTTGGACCAGTTTACATTCCCACCAGCAGTGTAAGAGTGTTCCTTTCTCTTCACATCCTCGCCAGCACTTGTCTGTTCTTTGGATGTGGGCCATTCTTACTGATGTAAGGTGGTATCTCATTGTGGTTTTGATTTGCATTTCCCTTATTGCTAGTGACATTGAGCAATTTTTCATATGCCTGTTACCATTTGTATTTCTTTGGAGAAGTGTCTTTTTAGTTCTTCTCCCCATTTTTTGGTTGGGCTTCTTGTTTTGCTTTTGCTGTGTGAGTTCCTTGTGAATCTTTGTTATTAAACCCTTATCACTCTTGTGAAGGGCAAACATTTTTCATTTTTTCTCATTTGGTTGGGCTTCTTTTTTTTTTTTTTTTTTTTTTTTTTTTTTTTTTTTTTTTTTTTTTTTTTTTTTTTTTTTTTTTTTTTTTTTTTTTTTTTTTTTTTTTTTTTTTTTTTTTTTTTTTTTTTTTTTTTTTTTTTTTTTTTTTTTTTTTTT
>PVHY01006408.1:23984-74904 GCA_004024945.1 Uropsilus gracilis | reverse complement strand
ATTCCTTTATAATGGCTTATATTGTCAGTAAGTGGACCTTGATATTCTCAATCTTGTGTAAATTTTTTTCAGTTTGCTATAAATCATTACTGCTACTAATAATTAAGGAATCTGTATAAGCAGTAAGGACTATAACTCATATAAATGTAAGGAAGTCATAAAATTATAATAAATATATACTATATTTACTTATAATTAAGGGCAGAGGAAGAAATGTATCCTCTCTTAACCCTAGGGAGTTGAGGTAGGTTTTTTGTTTATTTTGAAATTTTTATACATAAACATTGACTTATAACATTATAAGGTATGTGTAAACTGGCACAGCTACTATGAAAAAATAGTATGATGAAGATTCCTCAGAAAATTAAGAATAGAAATATCACATGATACAGTAATTTCACTTGTGGGCATTTATGCAAGTTTACAAAACACTAATTTAAAAAGACAGATGCACCCTTGTTGCAGCATTTTTAATAACCAATATCTGGATACAACCTAAGTGCTGGTCAGTGAATGAGTTGAATGAAGGGAATAGCCCTATCAGTCTGGTCTTACAAGCAAGCCCCAGAGTCAAGCAAGTTTGGCATTTCCTTTATTTTGGATTTTCCTGTTTTCACAAAGTCCATCATGTTTATTTGCATCTGAATGTGCCCTTTAAAAAAACCTGCATTTGTCTACATATTTTCTGCCACTGATTATTTTCTTAAACAATGCTCTTTTGATGCCCCATTTAGAAAAGGAATATAGATTTGTCTGCGGCTGGGGCTGGTTTTATTTCTTTGTATGTCCTCCTTTTTTAAGACAGAACTAAAACAAGTTTAGTTAATTAATTATAAGAACCATCAGAGACAAATCTAATACCCTACTATAATTCTGAAACTGGTTTATACTTATTAAAGAGGGTTGTTTGTCCCCTATTTTCCCCCTGAGAAAAATTATTTTTTCTATTTCTAGCAACTCCTGAAAGCTAATTTCTGACAGAGAAATTTTTCTCCATAATTAAAAAAAAATGAGTAGTTAGGGCAATGTACCTGTAAACCCCAGTTTTGCCATGAACTACACAAAATGTAAGCATCCTGAATAACATTTTCTTGAACATTTAACACACTCATTCATCCTATATAGCTTTACCGTTCATTTTGATTCAGAATTATGATGGGAGCCTCCGTCTTCACTTTTGCCCTGTGTGAAAGTCTATTTTCAACATGAGGAACCAGAGTGAGCCTGGTATACCTCTGTACAGGTCACTTCTGCTCCAAACTTGCCCTTGGCTGGCATTATCTCTCAAGGGAAAATCAGAAGCCTTGGTGAGTGAGAGCTGGCAAGACCCTCAGGGCCTAAATGCCCTTTCTGTTTCATTCCCAATTTCCTACAAAGCTCCACTGGGCTCTCTGCACTGCAGCCTCTTTGCAGCACACAATTATTTCAAACATGGCACTGCTGATTTTGGGAGCTAGATCATTCTTCTAGTGGGGGGGGGGCTGGCTTGTGTTTATGGAATGCTTAGCTACATCCCTGGCCTCCACCAACCCTATGGCAGCAGGCCTCTACCCCAAAGATGAACTATGAAAATTTATCCTGACATTGCTAAAGATTCCTTGAAGGACAAAATCACCACCAGTTGGGAACCAATGCTGACCACAGTGCTTCTAACTCCACTGGGACCTTCTCTCCCAGACACGCACAGGCTCCTCCATGACTTCAAATGTTTCCTGAAAAATGATCTTTTCAATGAAAACTTTCCTGCAAAGTTGAACCACCAATACTCAGGCAATCCCCAAGCTTCTTGGTTACTTTTCAGTGTGTTCTATTTATTTCATATGCTCCATTCTGTTCTACGTAATATGTTCTGTTATTCATTTATTTTATTACCTCTCACCCTCTTGCCCAGATTGTAAATTTTATGGGTGCATGTCTAGTCTGTTCAGGTAGGTTCCCCAGAAACTAATACAGTAAATATCTGGTGATCTGTAAATATCTGTTCAGCAAATGAATTGCATCTGAAGAGCTGACCATACATACCTACTCCCTTTCCAAATGATCCTACTTAGTGAGTGATGATAGCCTTGTCTGCACAGATTTTATACAATTTTGTTTTTAAATTGGTTTTCCTATTGACTTGAGCACTAAATATGTTCAAACTCTGTTGCCTTCCTCCATTAATTATAATTGACACCTGCGTCATGAATATTTATATGATAAATTCCCCAGTTTCCTCAACTTTCCTATGAATATTTCCCCTTTTTCTGCTCTCCGCACCCCACATCTATCTAATTTATCCCTAGAGTTACTCTACCTTTTCATCTAGTCTGTCTGACTGATTGTCTTGTCTGTCTGTCTGTCTGTCTCTCTCTCTCTCTCTCAATCTTTGTATAAACCATTTGGTCATTTATTTACTATTATCAAGATTATCATATGTTATACTACATTTCTCTGTATAGTGCATTAAATAATTCAGAGGGAACAAGACCTGGTTAGTACATGTTCTTAAAGAAGATGATGATTTAAATACTATCCTGAATTTAAATAATAATACCCTGAATAACATTTTTTGAACACTTAACATACTCATTCATCCTATATAACTTCACCATTTATTTTGATTCCGAATTATGACAGGAGCCTACATCTACACTTCTCCCCCTTGTGAAAGTCTATTTTCAGCATGAAGAACCAGAGTGAACCTAGTACACCTCTGTGCCAGGTCACTTCTGCTCAGAACTTGCCCTTGGCTGGCATTATCTCACCATTTAGAAATCTGATATTTTGATTTGGAGAGAAGCTCATTACTTATTATTTGTTTAAATGTACATGAAAAGAAACAAATTTTGTGCAAAATACCTTTCTGTCTTATGTTTAGAGAAGGCAGCTCTGCATGAAAAGCTAGTAATTAAAACTGCTTAATTTCTATGAGCAATAATGTTCTTCTTCTAACCAGCCTTTAGTTATTATAGTATTTCTGACAAACAGGAGTTTTTGAAATTCAGCATAGAAAATTTTATGACTGTGATGAAGTTTACTTTGAATCAAATTATTGCTGATCCAAATAATTATCTGTCATCAAACACATTACTGTTAATGTATTATAAAGACAGGAACTTAGGAGGTTAATGATCTGTGTTCAATTTCATAACTTACTAACTGATACTTTGATAACAAACATGAAGCAATGAGCCCCACTGGAAAGTGAAAGTGATAGACTGACCACTTTCCTTTTTCAAGTCAAAGGCACTGTTTGCAAACAAGAAGAAGGCTATTTATAGTGGCTCAACTTCCAGGCAGTTATATTAATTTTGGTGATTACTATGATGGCAACCATCAGGAGATCAGGGAAGAACACAAAAGCTAGGCAGTAATCAAGTATTGGAATGGTCAGTTCATTCTATTTTATTTTTATTATTTCCATTAATAGGATCTATTTCCCAAAAATGGACTATTTAAGCATTAAATTTTAATTTATATTCCAGATTTCTTTTAGCTAAGATATTTTAATTAAAATTTAGAAAAATCAATAAACATTAATTCAATTAACTGATTTTAGAGGTTTGGTATGAAAATAGAATTTCCTCTTGGTGATAGTTCAAAATGGACTATTTTGTGTAATGATGATGATGATAAACTAGTCCTAATGTTAGGGAGCTGTGGCCCCCAGTACTGGTAGTGCTGCATAGAATGGCAGCCATTGTGTCTTGGTGGGTGGAGACTTGGAGAAGGGAAGTTAAGCCTTCTCAAGAGAAAAGAGAATTAAAAAGATTGGGGGGGGAGACAAAAGGACATGAAAAAGAGACAGAGGAGAGGAGAACAGAAGGGAAGAGAAGAGAACAGAGAACGGGGAAGGAAGGAGCACAGGAGGAGCACGGAAGCTGAAGGCCTTAGAGCTGCTGCTTCCATCTCGGGCAGCAGGGTAGAGAAGGAAGCCAAGCTGTGGGCTTCTATGCCAGCCTGGGTCAGTGAGGAGCCCAGGGAAGCACGTTGGAGAAACTTGTGACTTGTGTGAGCTGTCTTGGAAATGTGGTACTTGAAAACTTGGTTTAATTTTGAAACTACGAAGCTTGGAAGTCTTCTGGAGAACCGAAGAGAGTTTGCTGTGTTACCGTTTTCAGTGTAATATGTCTGCGGTGCTTGCTGTGTTGCTGTATCAAGTGAGTTTTGCTGATGCAGGGCCACTTTCAAGTTGAACCTGAAATAATGCCAGAGCAGTGCCTTTTGGAGAAGCACTGACGTCGCCATCCTGGTTTTCCTCATTAGATTTGAATCTCCTCCTTTCGGAGAAGAATAAACAACTCCATCTTATGACAGCTCCATCTTGGCTTTTCCTGGCCTGGAGTGAGTGGAGTTGTCTTTGAAGAAGGAGCTGTGATGCCATCTTAACCGCTTCATGTGGTTTAAGGGGGGCAGCCGCCATTTTGTGGCCACACATAGTTGTTGCAGCCATGTGAGCTTTGGATTAGAGACTGGACTGTGTGGTAAGATTACCAAAGGGGTTCCCTTGTACCCCTCAGTGACTTCTCTCTAATTTATCTTTTAATAAGTAAATTTGTTTTTGCCTTCCTCTTAAAGTTTATGTGGTCTTGCTACTGCATTCACGGGCTGGGAAGAACCTGGTGTGTGGCTGGCTTTTAAAGGGCCAACTGCCCCCTTTATAAGTTTGGTTATTTGTTTTGCCTGTTTTCCCACCTGATTTCACTAATACGTAGTATAGTGTAACTATGCTTGGTTAACAAGGATTCAGTTTACTAACCTAGTTGATCTTCACAATAATTAAATTAGGTAATAATTATATCACTGAGAATATGAATCCTAGCAAGGTTCCCAGTTTGCCTAAGTGGTAAAGTCAGACTTCCAGTCCAAACTGGAAAACTTCTGCTCCCGACCATTGTATTACTGGAAGTCAGTAACAGCTTCCCACCAGTAACAGACATGCACAGGTCTAATGTCAGTCACTTACCTATCACCTGTTGTCAGTTATATATAGACACTCTCAGGTAGGCATGCAAGCTAGGCAGTTCATGACCCTTCCTGGCCCTCTCTGATAGTTGCCTAATGCCCCCATGCATGAATCAAGCACCTTAATCCCATTCCTTTCGTCTTTGTTTATGCCTTCTCCCTCTTATCAATTTTTTTTTACTTTTCCACTAGTTTTCCTCTCTTTTGCACAGTTTTCCCTATCTTAAAATTCACTACCACTACATTCTGAAATTCTAAATACCATGACAAATAGAAGTTTATTCAAGTTTATCATTGTAAAAGGAGAGATTTCTGGTCATTTTATACCTATCAGTTTTGTTTTCCATAAAATTTTGTGATCACCATACACAAACAATAATGTAAATCAATGTTACCTCAATTAAAAAAAATTAATGCAATGCCTACAAAAATATTTAAGAGTTTAAAACATCAAATAAATGAAAAGAAAAACAACTGTGAAAGAAATATTACTTTCTTCTGGTCAGTGCACAAAGTAAAGACAAAACTAAAGAATAATTTTAACATAGCAATTTCTGTAGTAGAACAGAAAGAATTAAAATACAATATTACTAGACACTAAAAAACAAATATAGTCATGTCAAAGGTTTTAAAGGATTAACAAATGAAAACATCATTACTCTTAGCAGCTGTCTTATTAAAATTCTTAGAAGGCTTATAGCTTCTTATATACAATGTAACTCTTAGAATGACAATTTTATGAATTATTAAATTGAAACAAGTCAAAATAGTTTCCTAAGTAACTGAAAATTGTAAAAGGGTTGTCTAAAGCTCTTTCTGAAAAATGAAATTAGAGAATCCCATGACTAAAGTGTGAAACATGAGAACAATATTTGAACACATCTGATGACCAAATGGCATGCTAATAGCAAGCAATTTTGAGACAAAAAGTATACTTAATTTCTACTTTTACAAAAATTCAAACTAGAAGTTTCCAGGGGGGAAGAAAACAATTTGGAATACAATACAGTTCCCCTAACTTGATAACATTATGATTCTTTCAATTTGTGTGGTAACAAATCAAAATTTTCTGATCTTCTGTTTTTGCATTGTGTCATATTGAAATTATTTTTTCAAATTTTCTTCATATTTCTACAAAACACACCATATTGAAATCTGTTTCAATTCAAATCCTGCTTTTACCTGCAGTTGAGATTTTCCTGAGCAATGGAATAACTTCAAAATTCTCTAAAGAGTAGTAGTTGATAGGTAAAGAAAAGATCTATCCAAATGAACTAACAAAACACATGAAACATAAGCCTCAGAATCTGAGAAGACGAGAGTGGTTACCAGAGGAGAAGAGGGGAGAAATGGAAGAAATGCAGAGGGAAACAAATGAGTAGAAGTGAAGGATAGCAGAACTTTGGTGGTAGGTGCAGTGTGGTGCACACACACACACACACATATATGCATATATGTACATATATGCACATACATATTGAGGTATGAAACTGTATTTCTGCAACTTAGTACAGCAAAGCTGGGATAATTCAAATCTTTTTCAAAGAGAAAGGTTCCATCCATCCTCTAAAGGTCATGGAAGTGCTGCCCATCCCTTTGGGGCAGATCTATTCACACCCGGCCACGTTATTCCTATAAATCTCCAGAACCTTCAGTTCAAAGCAGTGATCTTAGCAAAGCAAAGTGTCTGAAAGCTCGCCTTTCAGCAGCACCTGATGCCTTTCTTTGCATAAGCTCTGTGGCATACAGAGCAGCCTACATGCTATTCTAGACGGAGATTCATACAATGTAAAAATGGAAACCCCACATCTATCATTCTCAGCCTATTTCAAAAACACAAAACCATTTAAAATGGATAAGACACACAGACCTGTTAAACTGCCTAAAACAAACTTTGCATTACTCAGGTCTAATCACTAGGATAAAATACTCAACCTCTGTCTACAATGTTTAATATTCACAGAAAGAAATTGTGAAACATTTGGTCTTACTGTTATTTTTGTTCTTTGTTGCCATTTGGTGGCAGGTTATGAGTATTTGGTATATGCCAGTAACTGTGCTTTACATGTCAGGAATTGAAGATTAAATGTTTTGATTCTCCAAGGTGTGACAACTTAGCTGAGGAGATGAATATAGCACAGATAGATTCTCTAGCTTATAGTCATAAAAAAAGAACTGAGGAAAAACAGAGCATGAAGACTTGGGTGGACATCACAGAAGACTGAGCTGAGGTAAAGACAGACAGAAAGCATCTCAACCCAGGGCTGCCACAGTGGCTAATGAGCCAGGAATGTGACAGTTGTGCCTTGGTGGAGCTACGGTCAATGTCTAAGGTAGATCTGTGCAGCTTAGGAAACATGACTTCCTTTCTGACGGAATGTAGTCATGTTAGAGTTTTGCTTGTTGACTACAGTGAGAAGTGGTTCAGACCAGAGGTAATTCTGTTGGTTACATGAAGCACAGATTTGAATTGGGGAGAAATTTACTGACTGTACAGCCTTTAGTGAACTATGAGAAAATCAAGATTTATACCATGCCAAGGAATCCTGTGAATTCTAACCGAGTAGAAAAAGAAGGGGATAAGTAAAAGCAAAAAAGCTTACAATAGGGATGGAGTACATACCTAGCAGGACATGTAAAGTTCTATAGTTGTAACAAAAATATGAAAGGTAGAGATGTTTCATGCTATGCTAACAGAATTCAAGATGGAGAACTAGATCAGAATTTATGATTAATCATTATTCTTTCTGGTAGCCAAGGAGGACAGTGGTAAGATGATTCTCTACCATAAAACAAGTCTTCAGTGAATATTGGGGGGGGGTGATAGGAATACTGGACTATAGTGAAAAAGGAATGAAACATACAACTTCACAAGAAGAAAAACTGTGGGAAAAACAGGCTTCATCTTGACTGGATATGGATTCCAATATTTCATTTAATGAAATCATCTGAGTTTTGACTCTGCTATGTATAAGGGGATTAATGATGTCTTCTGATGGGGTTGGTCTCCAAGTAGCATTAGCCAAACAAATTAAAGTCCATAGACCCAAATCAGCATGCTTTCAACTTTTATTATAATCCAATTACACCCATTTGTTTATGTTGCCAGTAGCCGCCTGCACCACCAGGACAGAGACCATATGGCCTACAAACTGAGAATGCTTACTGGCTGGTCTTTTACAGAGAAAGTTCTTTGATCTTTCTTATAAAGGGCTGATATATATATAAAGCGCAATTAAAATTTTTTCCCTCCTGCTCTATAAGAAAGATCAAGCTCACTAGTGAAGAGACAAGAAAATGTGGCCTTCATTTCATGACTCTAGACTACCAGCAACAAGGCTCAATTTTTCCAGGTTGTGAAGGTAGTATTGCTGTTAGAAAACAATTGGTCTCAGAACAACAAGACCAGCAGTGTTTCAAGAGTGCTGATGACATTAGGCAGTCGAGCAGTATCTCACAGTAGACTTGTAAAACAAAAGCTAATATAGCCTTGTGAAAAGCATCTGGTACTGTACCAGGTATCAATTAACCACAGTCTCTCCCCCCTAGAGTGAAATTTTTGCTAAAAACAGAATGCTCCGGGGATAGTGACAACTATTAGGAGGGAGTGAGAAATAAAATCCAATTTGCCGAGTCAGAGTCATAGGTTTAGGGTTAGTAAAAAAACAAGTTCTTTCAAGCAGAGAGGGAAAGTACTCTACTCTTTGGATAAGAATTTTGAAGAGTTGATAAGTCTATGTATTCATTCTCAAACTCTGATGCTTTAGGAGGAAGAAAATGCAAATGCCCGCTTTATAATTTAAGACAAAATGAAGTCCAATTTTGTAGGTTCATTTATCTTCTTTAATGTGGACTTTTCCTACATTCAATTTTACTGAAAATTAAGTGATATCATCTCATAAATAGGTCTAGAACCAGATCAAATAAACAAATACATCAATCAATAAATAAATACACAAACAAACAAACAAATACATGTGCAAACAGACTGGAATCAAAGAAGAGTAATGGAAACATCAACGATTGTTCGATGAAGTTTAAGCAAAACAACCCCTATGAGGAGGCTCTTAAGTGGTCCAGAGCACTGCGAGAAGCGGTGGAACAGATCTGTATTTTTCTGCAAGGGCTGACCCTGGTGAGAAGTATGTGCATAGAGAAAGAGCTGGGGAATGTAAACCTCCTTGGAAAGAGAAGGGATAAGGGCTTGAAGGATGTAACAAAGACTTTTATTTTTTAATATGGGTTCAACTGCAATAAAAATGGTCATCTGTATATTTTCAAGTAGCCATTGGTGGAAATACAAGAGGTGCCTTTTCTGCCTTGAAAGAGCACTATGAGACCACAGAGTCACCTATCAGAGTCATCAGAATGTCTGATCACCAATAGACTTCAGTCATGTAATCTTCATGCAAAATTTTAGAGGTTTGAGTTTAAATGAACAACATAGAAAAGTTCAATAAAAACTCTGGCATAAGCCCAGTAACTTAACAAAGACAGGTGAACAGAGAACCCCTAAAACCCAATGTTTTTTCAATTATAATATAACATTCATTCTTTAAGCTCATAAATGTACCTGACATAATGTTAAAATTTGTCTATCAAAACAAAACAGCTTGTACCCCTTTAAACTACCTCATGAATAATCTATATACAAAAGTTTGGAGGGGGGAGGGAGAAGAGTGCAATTAGCACTGTGTAAACACTTTGCAATTTAAAATATTTATGATGGGTCATGAGTTGAAGTGTGATAAAGACTGATACTATATTCTGATTTTTTGCTTTCAATTTTAAAATTTCTCATAATGTAATTACTTTACTTATATAATACAATATTTTTGCACCTTCAGAAAAATATCTTTTCATTTAAAAAATACAATAAAATGTGCTAGCTTTTTTACATAACAAATATGTAATGGCAAATTCATGTTATCTTAGATTCTAGCCTACTGTTTCATATTTTTCTTTCATTGCATTTGTAGTTCATTCCATCTGTAGGAGTCCAAATTATCACCTTTAAAAAAACAAGATTGACTAGTAAAGTTTTGTGATTCTAAACTCAAAGCTCCGTTGAATTGGAACAGGTTGCTCACCTTAAGGATACCACACAGGGCCTCTTGCCAGTTTCTCAAAGTGAAAATTTCCATAATATTCATGAAATACATCTAATGTATAACAACACAGATCTATTGCTATACTAGATAGATAGTGGCAATGTCCTATTTCTCCATTCAGCCAAATTCTTACCAAAACTTTATGCTCAGACACCAATGTACAAGTTAGTTTTTTACAAATTGTTGGCAGAGACATCCATAACTCTAAGGCATAAGAGGCTTGACTGAGGCTACCAGAGGGGAAGAAAAGGTAGGGAGTAGGAAAGAAGGGGAGAGGAGGGCCAATGGACTATGGCAGAGGATTATGGGTACCGTGGTGCTAGGTGTGGTGAAATAAATCTGTTACAAACCTATGCACTTAAATCACGTACAGTCTCAAAAACCAGTATTGCCTAAAAATTTTTTTTAAAAAGATTCTTATTTGAGGAATCCATTTGATTAGGAATGGATTGATTAGGAATCCATATTAAATTTGATTTAATATGGATGACACCAAATAAGAAAACTGCACTTTAGTATTCAAAATTGCACTCCATATTTTATGTTATTTGCGATAAAACTATAACAGAGTTCTCGCACTCATGTGCAAATATCCTGAGGTTTGCTGCCATGGCAGATGCACCAATCGAGCAACCCCATTTGGAGCCTTGCCCAGAACACTTGGCTGTCCTTGGCACTGCTGAGGGGTAGGCTTGAGAAGCTATTTAAAGCAGCATTCAACACTTGCGATTGTGTCAGGAGTGACTCAACAAGACATAAGTAAAGGCATGAAATCTGCTGTGGCAATGACCTCTAGCATCTTGAAACAAAGTCCTGGGAGAAAATGAAAGTACTTCTTGCTGTTCTTGGACCATTGAAGCACTTGCCATGGACTTCATGCCTGTTTAGGTTGCCTTATTTAGATGACAAGTTGTATGTACCCTAAATTACCAAGACGAGTTGAAGATCACTGCATTTTTGTTCATGTGGATTTCTATGATACAATGCATTCTAATAAAAAAGTGACACTGTGTATAAGTAAACAATTCTCCTCCCCCCGCGCGCGCTCGCGCGCGCACACACACACACACACACACACACACTCATTAACAGTGGTGTCCTTAGTAATAAAAAGAGTTCTTTCACTTAAAGATTCATAAAAACATTAGAGTAAATGAATTAAGGGCAAAAAAAATCTATCCACAAATTTGATGTTAACTTACCCATAGATGCATACATCGCCAAAAAAAAATTATAGATAGGTGTGAAGTCTGAAGGGGTTCTGATGTTAGCTTTTAGTGCCTTCTAGAAAAGTATGAGATGAGAGCAAATGTCATCTCCATTTCTCCTTTCCCTTTCACTATACCAGTCACTACTTCTCTGTTCCCGGCTGGTTCATGTCTAGTTACATTATTCTATATTGGTTGTCTGTGAGGCTAACAACTGCAGAGAAGTCTGATGATGACTCTGTAGTCATCATCAACAGGACAGAAGCCATGGGAAAGAGTAAGGAGGGGGAAGAGCTGGGTGTTGCCAATAGCTACAGAATACAGCCACTTGCCAGTGTCCATGTGCATGTGGAAAGTGCAATAGCCATGCTCTGGGTGCACCTTGATCTCTCTCTGTTCTATTGCCATGGTAGGATGGGTTTTAATGACCATACAGGCTGCTGGTGGGCAAGAACTGTTTCAAGGCTCCTGCTATACTGAAATAGGATATACAGATTTTTAAACTTTTTAAAATGGAAGTAACAGTAATTTGTATTACTATGTATAATGTAGGGGATATTCTTACTGAAGGATGGATGTAGAAAACCTCACAAATCTCTAGTAATGATACAATCTCCCTAATAAAATACAAGACCATTAAATGAGAGTATAGGTGACAATGGGAGAAAAAAAAATGGTTCAGGCTAAGAATGTTGGATGGCCAGTGATGCTCCCTCACTTATCAAAGTCATGAGCCAGGTGCTACACACCACGCTTACATTATACCAAATTCAGGTTTATGCCTCAGCACATTACCTATTATTAAATGCTATAGGAATCTGAGGTGATTCTCAAAGAGACTAAAACCACCAATGCTAAATCAGTATCCAAACCAATCAAAGCTGTGGATATCTATGGTTACTTCAGGAGTCTTACATCAACCACCAGAGGGATCTTCTATATGACCATACTTTGATCAAAAGGGAATTTATATCCTAGTAGTTCTTGAACTTTGTTATCTGAAAATATCTGTCTTCATCAGAATAGGTGGTTCGATACTGCCGAGCACTGAGCCCTCAGCCACCCAGCCTGCTGCACTCCTTTTGGGGTTGGGGAACACAAGGGGGTGGCTATGGCATGCCAGGGTGGCGGGGAGCAGCTGGGGGTGCCCCCCGGTCACCATATCACCAGGTGGCCGGGAGAGGTGGGGGTAACCTGGTTCACATGCCTGGTTCAGCCATGCTACTGGGCACTGAGCACCCCCCTCCCCCCCGCTGGACGCACCGGCTGGTGGGGTCAAGGGGGTCAAGAGGGGATTGGCGGAGGGTAGGGTAGTGGGTGGTAGGGGTCATTCCCTCTGGTCTTCTCCAAATCCAGTCAACCCTCACCAGAAGCAACTAAATCAGTGAGTCAACGGCAGTTGCACACGAATACAGAGGTGAAAAACAAAGTATTCTGGAACAACGAACATGTCAGATCCATGGGACACAGGACTATAAGACTGATTATAGAGACGAACTACCTCAGAAATACAACCACTGTGATCTACAATGATGAGAATGGAATTTCCCGTTCAGAGATGTCTTCAGTATGCTCTAAGGACCTTCCCACTTTAGGGGGTGAGGAAAGCCACAGAGACGGGCAG
This sequence comes from Uropsilus gracilis, assembly GCA_004024945.1. Classification (NCBI taxonomy): domain Eukaryota; kingdom Metazoa; phylum Chordata; class Mammalia; order Eulipotyphla; family Talpidae; genus Uropsilus; species Uropsilus gracilis. Next base: position 62,014 of record PVHY01006408.1, on the reverse strand, counting down.
TGGCCCCACGATGAACCAGACCAACCATCTGCCAGGGCCTATCTCAATCAAAAAAATTGGTACACAAACTTTGGCCAGGGAAATGCTCCCAAAGCCAGCAACCAGAACTACAAAACAAAGAAGGAGCAAAATATGACAGAAGATGAGTCGGAGCAGCTGACTAGAAAGAAGGATGAGGCACTGAGAGAACACAGTATGTATGAACTGGTGGCCAGCAGCAAAAAGACACTTGGAAAACTAATCACAGGGCATTGTGTCCCAGGAAACCATGTCCACACAGAACAAAAGAATATTGCTACAGGAAAGAAGAGGAAGAACCCAAGGGACTAAAAATTATTGGGAAGCCAAAGAAAAGATGGAGAGACCAAGAGGGTGGAGTGGAGGAGGGGGGTGTAGCACCCAAAAGGCAAATGTAAACAAAACTTATTCAGTAAAAATATCTATTATTAAAAAAAGAGAGATGGGTATAGTGTCACATGGGTATAGTGTCAGGGTATCTATGTTATGAATGGTTTTCACTTTGGGTGAGTTAACTGAGTTCTCTAAGGTCAGGCAGGTAAATTTTCCCAATCAGAAACACATTTTACTTATGAACTTTAAACTATTTTAAATTATGAAATTGTCATTTTTTAAATAAAATTGCTCAAAACATTTTGCTGAAAATGAAACACTCTCTAGTGTGACAATTTAAAATGTATTTTTTTCTAGCCTTATTTTAGACTTTTTTTTTATTACTTTATTTGAATGGATGACTGGTGCATGTATTTCCAGTGGAATAGTAAGCTACTATATATTTTTTTAATGGAAGAAAGCAGAAGTATAGAGAAGTCAAAAGTGTTCTTTTTGCTAATACATTTATGCAGTGTTTAATATTCAATAAATATTAATATTTTAATTACAATATTTTATATTCAATAAAATTAGTTAATTTTACATTAATAGATCATCTGAGAAAAGATTATTTCATTTCATGCTGTATGCCAACTATTTCTATAAAATATGAAAGTGGCTAGTAAAAGAAAAAAGAACAATGGCATAAAATACATCTTCTACTGTTCAGTTTTAATGCAACAAGATGCTATGACTGTACCATCTCTCAACGCTAGGTGTGAGTCCTACAAATAATCAGGGTGCCTGCTAACATGCCAGAGGAAAGTTAAACAGTAATGCAAATAATGTGGCTGATGCAATGACTAACCACCTCTTTGAGGATTCACCACTGCACTTTTGTGCAACTATTAGATAAAACTTTGAGAGCAAAATTCCAATTGAGAACATAAATGCTTAAAAGTAAAACATATAGGGAAGGTGTCAGAGGTTAAGTCATATGTGTCATGGGGGTTTTCTTATAAATTCTTATCATTTGGAAAGTATTTGTTTTCCTTCTTTTTTAAACTGGGAGATAAACTTGGATAAGAACATTCTATTCAAAGCATTATTCAAACCCTTCTTGAGTCTCCCAAAGTGGAGAGTATTAAATATTGTGACCATTCCTTCATAATACTTATGCTTACCTAAAATAGTACATCACTCACATTATAAAGTCTCTCACTTGAAATAAGGAAAACAAATCTGTTAATAACTAAAGCGGTGTACATGGATTTTCAAAACCAGAATATTTAAATACTGCCAAAGTGCTCTGTTTTATAACATTAAATAATGTACAAAGAATGCCTCAGTATTTTTTCCATTCTGAAAATGATAATTACTTATTGCAATTTAAAAACTAAGCTTGAAAGGAATTCGAATGTTTTGTTTTAATATTAATGGTAATCCATGATTTTTGAATAAAGATGGAAAAATTACTTGAAAATTAAGAGTGGCCCTCTTCAAATGTAACCAAGAAGCAAAGAGGAAATAAAAAGTGCATGATGCTTCAATAACTTTTTTTTTCTTGAAGAATATTTACAGGTAAGGTGATCGTATAATGTATTGTCCAAACTGGAATACTTTTAAATGTGAAAGGTGCTGTTACTAGTATTTACTCTCAGATAAAGGCATTAGCAGGTTTCAATCTCAGTAAAATCAGGACCTAATAAGGCAGCCTAGGTAAGAGGATGTGGATGTGAGTTTTTTATCAATTTCATTTTGTGCCCTTCTCTTTCTGATCAAATGAGACCAAGTGGGCAGACTGGTGCATTTTCAGGGCAGGACTTCAGGGAAAGAAGAGAAGCACATATCTAGAAATAAGAATACTAGAGACAAATGATGGAACACTAGGGAAATTTTAATCAAAATCCAATGCTGTTTTCTATCTGATCCACTTTATTTTTATGTCTCATTTCTTCCAGGATTTCAACCTGTTAGTCTGCAAGGAGTATATATCTAGGAAGGAAAAACTGTATCTCCAAACTAATTTGCAGAGACTGACCAAGTTTTTTAATGTTCTCTGTGGCAAGTGCCTTTAGACCCTGATGCCCTGTTATCAGAAGAACATGAACCACTTAATCTGTATACCTGGGACATAGAAAAACGGGGGGGGGGGGGGAACAGTAAACAATCAACTCCAAACTACATGACTAGCACATTAAGTCCCTGACAATTTTAGGTAAGAACTGCAGTATTTTGCAATCCACAGAGGTACCTGACATACAGAGATTTCTGGGTATGTTCACACTGTAGCAATTCACTGGGGGAAGAAGACATTTATGGTTTTTAATATCGACTGTTTATTGTTACTGTTGCTCACTAGGAAAGTCACCACAAAGCTAAAATGAGGTTTTCTTATGGGCAAGAGTTGTTCACTTGAGTGTATGTATATATAAGCACAACATGTGAAAGTTCTGTTCTTAAATTAAAAGGAAATCATTTATGGCTCTGTTCCAATCCTTTCTTTATTTCAAAGACTAGAGTAATGGATCCATATACTATAAATAGAATATTTTGAATTATTTTCCCCTTGGTGAGTACACAGGGGTTTTATTTCATTTGGATTTATTTACTTTTTACCATTTCTATGACTTGAAAAGCCTACACTTAATTGGTTAGTGAGGTGGCAGGTGGTCATTAAGGAGATTGCTCCAATGGGGCAACAAGACAGGCAGTATCTCTGGGAAGACTTATAACTTAAACTTCTGGCTTTTCAGAGAAATGGGGTTTCAGGGGCACATCCTATTCACCAGGTCCTCTCTTGACCTGAGGACACCTTAGGTATCTCCAACTCTCCAGGCTGATTTTAGGTGCTGCATGAGCCATGCCAATGACAATGGCTGTGTGGACGTGCAGAGCTGCAAGTTAGTTACCAGAGACATGGTCTTCACGATCCCTCTATTGTGCAGATTTTCACTGGAGCAATGTTGCTGCCAAGGCTAGGAAATTGGTTCTTGAGGGGTGATATGAGAAAAATCTTAGATACTACTATTGTACATAGTCCACCAAGGTCCACTCTACCTCACAAAACCTCATTTTTAGTGTTTAGTTTCTTTCTAAATACTAAAGAGCATTTCAACTTAACTCTTTAACTTTTCTCCTTAGAGAGTAGTTTATGAAAACAAGTTGGTCAATTCTCCTCCTTTTTCTTAAGATAAAACAGAGTCATTTATTGATGAAGAGAGAGGTGGGAGAAGAGGGAGGAGGAAGAAAGAGCTGAAACATGTAAGAGGATAAAGGAGTCTTCACGTCAAAAAAAAAAAGTGGTAGCTGTTGCTATATGGGAAAACTGGGAACAGGAAGTAGATAATAAACAATGCATCCCTACTCCCCACTAGGCCTACCAGATTGTCTATGGGGGATCAGATAAGGAGAAATTTTTCCTCTAGATTTCACCATACACTGTGAAATCAAATCAGGGCTGTCCGTGGTCTAGCTCCCTGATCTGCCACCTGAGAGTCTGTGGGAGGCTATTCTTCCAAGGATGCTAATTTATGCCCTGGTTGAGGCCCCCCTCGGGGCTGGGTCATTCCTAATTGAGCTTGTCTACAGAGGCTTTGGCTCCCTTTGTTCACCATCTTCAGGCACCCAGATCAAGGACTCTGCACACCACCAAATCTACTTTCTTCAGATCAATCCGAGATAGGTTGGAGTAATTTCTGGTCATTGTTTCATTCCAAAGGTTGATAACACCATCCACCTGACTTCCTTTAAATACTTTCAAAATACTTTTAAATACCTCTTAGACTGAGATGTGATATACAGTAGTTAAAGGGGGAAAGCTATTGCAGTTCTTTTGGGAAGAGGCCAAAGAAAAGCAAGAAAAATGTTTCCAATTCAGAAGTGAACTAAGTTGCTCTGGGCTGGAAGAGATAAGCTCTTCCAACTAAGTTGCTCTGGACTGGAAGAGATAAGCTCTTCCAGCCCAGAGCAACTTAGTTCACTTCTGAATTAAGTCTAACTCTAATTCACTGGTGCCCAGGAACTTGGCGGTTAGTAAAACCCATCTCCTCTGCTTCCATAGTAGTGTGAAAAATCATCACAGAACCAACAAGGCCATGTCTGGTTACGTAGTTATTCACTCCACCTCTCTCCTGGCCCATCTAGCTGAAATCAACATTCACACAAGACCTGAAATTCAGATTTGTACATTATGTCTACATGAGTATGTATATACAGTCACTAAGATACACTGAGAAGTCCATCTTATGAGTAAGGATGTGTGTCCCATTGCAAGATCAAAACACATGACAGAAAACTGAAACAACTATTCTAGTGATCTTGGCATTGGTTAAAAAAAATGCAGTTACATCTCATGAAATTCTGTATATATAGAAAATGTTAGTTTGTTAAATATGGACATTCCCAAACATATCTCACTTGAAAGCTCTGCTTTGGCTTTTTTTTTCTGCATTATTAATATATTTGAAAGCTTGATAAACAGAAGTAACTTCTATAAGACCTGGATTCTTATTGTCTGTGTTAAACCCAAAGACAAATGATGACAGATCAGTGGATCTTGCAAATATTTTGTATATCATAAAGGATGACAATAGCATGGACTGAAGATTTATAACTCAAAAAGAGTTATTGACAACTGAGTACTTATTCCATGTTAATGAAAATATATTTCAATCTATTATGGAACATCTAACAAAAGTTTTATGTCTCTTCTCTGCTAGATGTGTGGCAAGAATTCTCATAACTTTTCCATTATAAGAAATATTATAGATAAATTATAAAATACAGGAAAATTAAAAAAGAAGAAGAAACACTTAAAGAATATGAAATATCTGTGTAAGTTAAGAGATGTTTTAAGTTCTGGGGAGGAGCATCTTCTGTGTCTAATGTGTGTAGCACATCTGCATATATTTAACTGAATCACCACACTGAATATGCAATAGTTGAAAAGACAAAGGAGACATTCTTCTCCAAAGCCATCTTACTTCCTAAGAAAGTTAGGAAAAACACATCAATTCCAAGCATTCCTACGCAATAGGATCCTGCTGTATCCAGAATACATAAAGTGAGAATCATTCTATCATAGCTTTAACAAAACAATTTCCAGATTGGCAAAAATACCATTCATGCATACCTAGTATGAGCACTCCCCTCACTAAGAATTATTCCGGAATATATATTGAATTATGTGACCTGAGAAGAGTACAGGAAAAACACAGAAGTTTTCATCAGACATCATACAGAGCTGTTTTAAAATTCTCTAAGCCACAGGAGAGTGAATACTTTTTTTCAACTACTATATGATCAAATGTAAATAATTACCATACTATTTCACAATTCAGAACAGAGGGGAAAATGTAGGAATATAAATAAACACAAATATTTTATGAAAAGTAAGTAAAGAATCTACTTAAGTTAGCAAATATTTGCCTAGCTTGATTAATAATTTGGAAACAAATTTATTATTTATAACTGCATAAAAATATCCAAAACCAAAGTCCTTGGCTACTGGGTATAATTTGTAAGTAGACATTTGTATGAACATGAATTGAAAAAAAGCTTAATCTATCTGATGCATAGAAGTAATATAGTGGCATACTATAACGGACCTTTTTTTTTTTTTTTTTTTCTTGAAGCTAGGATAGGTCTCACTATTTTTGCCTGTGGAACCATAGGCTCACGTTGCCCGGGGTACCACAGCTAAAGTAATTCCCAGCCTCAGCTTCCCAGGTAGCTGGGATTACATTGGCGTGCCACCATGCCCAGCTAGCTATATATTTTTGGAACTAGGGCTCACTATGTGCCCCCAGTGGGAATCAAACTGCCATTCCTGGCCCCAGCTGCGGCTTCCTAGGCTGCCGCTTACAGGCATGCACCACCATGCCCAGCCTTATAACAGGCCATTATTAACATTACCTTTGTAAAGATTAAGATACAATTGTTTCTTCTAAACTTTAGAGATTAAATAAACTATCTTATCTGGAAAATGTGTTTACTTAGCCCTATTCCAAAGTTACTAGAAATTCTTTTTTAAAAAATAGGGATTTTTAAATTTTTCACATGGCAGCACTTAAATTTAGATATATGTTAATAATGTTATGAACATAGAGACCACATTAGCCTTTCAAATTTTTTTTTGCCTTAGCTGACTATTTTTACAAAGTTGGATAACTTCTTCTAGAATATTTGATGAAACAATGATTTATTCCTTAGCTGTCAAAAGATTTGAAAAAGTTAATTTCCAACCAAAATAAAAATTTACACCCAGAGTCATCTTAATCACTTGAAAATTCAGTGTTTTAAGTAACCCAAATATGTAACTAAAAGCTTGACATTAAAAAAAGACAGTAACCTTTCTCAACCAAAATCCACAAATATAACACATCTATTTCTTTCTTCCATGCAAAACACAAGTAAACAAGGCATTCCTAATTATGAAAAAGTTGAGAGCTTCCATTTAGCCAAAATATGCATTTTCTCATTATACACAACAGAAATAGATTTTCTTTCACTTAGTTCCTCACTTGATCAGAAAATAAAATGCTTTTAAAAGTTAACAAGACACATAAATATAACAAGGAGTACAAGTAGTAGTTTTAAGATTATCTGCATTCAATGAATTATGTACATTATTTATATTTTGTAGATGATCAGTTTTAATCAATCAAAAGATACATAAGTTCTATTATATCCCTATACTCTTTATTGCAATAAAAACTGAAAAAACTATAAATGACCAAAAGAATTCATACCACACACTTTTCTCTATTCCGCATTCCATTTTCTCTGATATGCATAAAATATCAATATATGCTTTCATAACTAACGTTGACTCTTAACTTCCCCTTGTAATTTATATTTTAATAGATAACTAAATATTTGGGATGAAAATTGGATAGCAATAACTCTCAAAGTCCTAACTAAAATATATTAAACAGAATGATACAGTTGAATTAAAGACTGGAATTAGTGGCAAAATATTTTATGTATGTGAGGCACAATGGAAAAGCATGAGTTTACCTTTTTTTAAGTAAAAACTTGAACAGTTCTGAGATATGGTAACACCTCCATGATGGGAGAAAAATGCACCAACATCCAGAAACATCACTATCAGAGCAGGCCTTACAAAGGATCTGAGTGGATGCCTCCTTCACATTGACACATTCCTTAAATAGCTATGAACATAATCTCTTTCTCACACACAAGACCCACTACTTTTATAAGCTATGTGGAACCATGCATTCCTCTTTCCCCAAACTTCCTGAGAACCAAGCTTGTAGGCTTCTCTACTTTCAATCATCAAATCTCCTCAACTTTATTCAGGATGGAAGTCAGGCCTCAACCTTTACATCACCCCCTGCTCTATGGACCTATTTCCTTAACCTCCAAGCAAAAACCACCAGATAGCACCAGGAAAGTCAGAACTCTTCCATATCTATGAAGGAGCAGTGCCATCTTATGACATGACACAAGAAAGAGGCACTTTATTTAACATATTCAGATTTTGGAAAGTATTGTTCACTGTCTGTATAACCACATTTTGTGCTCTTTCCAGAACATCTTAAATGCAGACAGTGACACTCTCTGGAAGGGAGGTGTTAATCTTTTCTGACCATAAACTGAAAAGCAAGGCCATAATTTTCATACCTTTGCAGCCACCGAGGAGTTAGGTTTCTCCAGCAAGTCCCACAGTTTCTTCCTTTTTTCAGGGCAACAGGTATTATCAAACTCTTCTCCCTCCCGCTCTCGCATAGTCTCTGCCTCCCGCCTCAGTTCTTCATTCATTTGTTCTTTCTTTTGGTGGTACCTGGCCTGACAGCAGGACTCTAAGTAGATCTCATCAATGCCCCAGTAATCAAGTTCTTGGCCAAAAGAGAGGGCACACATTTCTTCCATCATGTGGAGTTTCCCTGTCCGGTAGAAATTTAAAATGGAAGTGAAGGCTCCTGGATGACGATCAAAGAAATACTCATTCTCATTCAGATTGTAGTCATCGCACACCTCCAGGAGGCTCTCGTGTGTGTTGCAGTCTCGGAGCTTCCCCAGCCGCGTCCTAGGCAGCCTGTCCAACGTTCTCCATAGCACTTCGTGGTTGAGGCCCCCCACGTTGATTTTAACTCTCCGTGAGCATGTTTTGCTCCTAATAATGTCCACAGGCTCAGGTGGGAGAGAGAGCGTTGACCTTGAAGTCTTCCTGTTTAACCCAGGGGGAGCCTTTTCTGCCATTTTGAACTGAACAGAGCCACAGAGCCAGGGTCCTAGAGGGATGAGTCAGGCAGGTCAACTGAAGCAGTGCACTTTTGAGGCAGGCATTTCCACAGACAAAACTGGAAGCAAAAGCAAAAACAACTATTTAGTTACTTGCTTTTTTTTTTTTCTTAAAGTTTTTCCTTTTCTAATGGGGACATTTGTTGTTCACACACACCCAGGAGGTATAATGCTAATTACTGTGTATTTATGGAGATGTACATATTTGCTTTAAGAAAAAAGGCAGGAGAGACAACATGGGTATTGCTACACAAGAAAGTGTGTTCAATTTTACACAACTGTCAGCTGACAACTTCCAAATTGGTCACCAGCGTTCTCTTTCATAAACTGTAGACTAAAATGTACTTGTACTAATTCTAGATAAATCATGAATATTTTAAACCAAACCGATCACACCTCTACGTTACCCAAGCAGTTTATCCTTTTTGTCCATCTAAGATGTATGGTCCTTCACACCCCCACCCAGCAACCTAAAAAGCAGAGAAATCCTGATTTATCCACTCACATCTATGTAAATACTAATCCTCACCAATAATATCTCTGAAATGATGCTGATTGATGCCCTCAGTCATCATGGCAGCCACAGCCTTCTTTCTCCCGAATTATGATACTGGTTGTAATGTTGAGTATCTCCTGCCCATATTTGTGCAAGTTTCTTAAACTGACTCCTAACTCTGGTTATAAATATCTGAAAACCATTCCCACATATACCCTTTGGAATGATCTGTAGGATACAAATTTGATTTTGTCATGCTGTAAGCTATACAAAGGCTCATGATTCCTGGCAATGTAATGTCCAGTTAGTCATATAGGATCCGACCTACTTCTCCACCTTCAACTCTCCCCTTCGTGGGTACATCCCAACAATCCTAATATCAATCTGTCTTAAGCTCCTGGTCTTTGTTTATGCTGTGCTCTGAAAGGGTTTCTATTTTTCTCATTTCCTTTTGACTGACGGCTGCTAGATCTTTAAGATTCAGTTCAGACATCACCTCCTCCAGAAAGCTCTGTTGTTATTCTTCTTCTAGGATCATGAAATTCTCCTTGAGTGCTTCTACTTCACCATGCCACTGCAATGTTATCTTTCCCAGAGGATACTAGGAACCCTTGAAGATAAAATATTCTGTTTTTGTAAGTTTATCACTGAGTATGGCATGTACATATTGTAAGAGTTTGATACATGTCAAATAATCAATATTTGTTCACTATAACAACTGACAAAAGTAATGTATATGGCTCTCAAAATGCATAAATGAAATTATGTGGCTCACTGCCCTGAAATTACTCTAGCTTACATGCTATGTGTGTAAGTTTGCAGTCATATAGTATTCAATAGAATGTGTGTGTGCATGTGTCTGTATTATTTTTGCTTCAAAGCTTTTTTCTGTTGTGTACTAATTCTTTAAGATATTACTACTTTAGTATCCTGTATTGTTGATCTATTTTTCTTATCTGCAGCAGCAGCAAGCATCTTAATCTTCCTTTATAATGTACAGAAAACCACAGAGCTTCAAGCAATTCATTTGAAACAACAGTTTTCATGTGAAATACTATGTTTCACATAGTTGATGACTTATACCAAAGGGAAATGCATTTATATTTAAGAGGTCCATATAATTAGAGCTCACTTTTAAGATGCATATGAATTTCTGCATGCCTATGGATTCTCTGCTCCTGTACGTTAGATTTATTTCTCTACTTGGAAGCCAAGTATTCTCTCAAATGTAAATAAGTCAAGTTTAGGGTAGAAATGTAGATGAATTATATGGGAAATATTTCAAATATGGCTAATAAATACATTTGAATAGGGAGCTTGTTCTATATATATTTATACAAATATTTTAAACAAAAACATCCAATTTCATCGCAGATGACAAAAAAAGGCTATATCTATTTTTTCAAAAATAAATAATATATTATTTTGCCTGGTTTATAATTTTGTAATTATGGTATTGTAATATGTATACCTATCTGTAACTTGTTTTCTTCCCACAAGAATTAATTAATTAGTTAATTTAAAATAAATGCAGACCAAAAAAAAAGAGGAGTTACAATGACTGGATAAATAACAAATTCTCTGAGCCTCAATTTCTTAATATCCAAAATGAGGGACTAGTATCTATTTCACAGGCAGCATTACGATAAGCTGAGATGGTTTATGTACAGGGGAAGTATATTTGAATAAAATAAGAAAAGTTATACAGTCACTTTTCCTCTACATTTGCTTTCCAATCACTGAAAGAAAATCAGGATTAAAAACTATGCTAGTATTTATTAGATAAATGTTAACATTTACATCTTTTCTTGATGTATATGGTCTGTCTTCTCAAATTGATTATAAATCTGTAAGTCCAGGAATTGTGAGTTCCACCTTTTCTTGATGAGGAATGTACCTGCATAATATGAGCCTCATGGCACATACCATTCATGCCATTCATGTCCACGTTCAGATTTTGTATTCAGGTGATGATGAGTTTTATATAATTAAAAAATGAGCAGCACTATTAAAGTCACATAAAACAACTGAAAATATTAGAGATGGTACAATTCTAGCCATGAATCTGAATGCCTTTTTCTCCACTGAGCAATCTGGCTGTAGGAACAACATCTCAGCAATCCTAATAGATTCAGTGAACTGTTCACATGAATAATAAGCTGTACAGCAAACCCATTTGGAATTTGGCTACATATAAACATAAATGGAATTTACCCTCTGAAATATCATTTCTTATACAAACATGAAAAAGATAAAAATGTTTTTGAACTGACTATAATATTGAATAAGAGGTTTTATAGAAAGAGTGGGAGCAAATACCAATATGATGCAAATATCTCATGCTGTGTGACTTGCTTTCTTGCAAAGGTCATTACTGAAAACAAATGTTATGTCATAATCATCAGTAGACCATTATTAGTCTTAAATAATTTTACACTTACGACTTAAAAGTGAATTCTTTTCTTGTAAAGCACATGTCTCAAGAGACATGGAAAGAGGTTTAAATTTCAAAATATCTACTCCACTGATCAAGAACTTTCTATTATGAGAAATTCAGTGTTGATTGCAAATCCCACAATAAAAGACAGACTGAAATTCAAAGCTCCTTCTTCAAAGCATGGGTAGAGAAATTTAAAATAAGAGAAAGCAGCCTGTTTTTTGTTTGTTTTTTTTGTTTTTGTTTTTAAGACTTAAATATGACCCCTCTGATAATTGTTACTGTTGTTTTTGTTTTAATTCTTTACTGGCAAAATGTTCTGCTTGCCACCTGATAAAAAGTGAAGGCTCAGAGACATAAGTTCTTAAGCCATTGAAGAACTGTGAATAGTGTTCAGAGTTAATCACGCTTTCAGAATAGTAGTAGGAAATATGTGGCCACATTTGGAAGCTGATATTTCAAATAAAGTGCAGAGAATCTATCCTAATCATCAGGACCTTTGAAACTTACTGAGCCTTCTGTTTGCTTGTCACCTTTCTTTCTCTTTATTTGAGTTTTCTCTCCCTTCTTTCCCATCTGTATTTCCTCATACCACTCATCTTTCTTTCCTTCATTTCCCTCTCTTCCTAGTCAGTTCTTTAGCTCTTTCTGGTCTCAGAGGCACTTAACCAAAACCAAACTCTGTATTTTCAAATTTGTACACACTTCAAGAGGTTTTCTATGCCCTATCTTAATTAAAAAAAAAAAAAACAACCCTCCTGAAATAGAACTGCCATGTCTTTCTCTAGAAGACAAGGGAAAAACAAACAAATAGAAGCGTTTAATGGAGTTTATTTTAGGGAAAATTGTGTGAAGTCATAAAAGTGGTTTGTACTGAAACTAAGGACCACTGGCCCAGCTAAGCTGACTTGTCAGTGTCCCCTCTTCTATATCTGTACTGTGTTCACCCATGAAACTGTGTTTCATTCTCTTATTTCCTGTGATAGTGACTTTTCCTCCCATATGATAGTGTGGCTTTTACCACTCTCCCTCTCCAACCACCCATAAATTCTTAATTTAGATAGAAATAAATGTACTAATAAATAGTCAGTGAATTCATTTTTTCATATATAGTTTCTTAAGTGTTTTTCATACTTTAAGAACCTTTTCATACTCACCAGAGTTTGAAATGGATGCTTTCAGAACATATCAATGTTCATGTATTTATTTACTATTTAGTTGAGTTTCCATATCTCAACTTTTCATTTGTACTCTGTGTTCTTTTCTGCCATGTTAATTTTATTTCTAACAATGAATCTGCTTATTCTCTCTGGGTTAGCTATGGTGTCTCACCACTCTAGAGAGCTTACAAAATTTATGTTTTTAATTTTAGTGATTAAAGTGGATATGGTGCTGTTTTCTCATATATGGTTTTATAACTGAAACTGTGTCTATCAGAATAATTTTACCTCCAAAGAATTACTCATGTCATACCAACTCAGTATATATATATGAAATGTAACAATGTCAATGTTTAAACTGTGTAGGTATTTGCAAATGTGTGGGATTAACATATATACATAGTTTACAAAAAAAAACAGGACAAAATCTCAGTGACTATTTCATTCTGGATCCTTGTTGACTATTTTCATTTCATTCGATCAATTGAACGTCAAGCTTGTAACAAACAGTCGACCACTACAAATGTACTAAACATCCCTTCATTAGTCTGTTAGAGAAGAAAGCAACTCTTTAAACAATAAACAACAACAAACATTCTGGTTCGCACAGCTGCACCACACTCCTACCAGCACTGTGGAATTATGCTGCCACCAGTTCAGGACCAAATCTGACAAAACACAACTTTCTGCTCGTGGCACCATAATTACAGCTTGAGACTCCATGTTTGGGGGGATGGGGTGTGGATTGTCTTTTTCTTACCGTAGTCTCAAAAATACTACTATTATGTCATATATTTGACACTTCCTTAGTGTAGTTAGGAAAGATACGTCCCAGTATGATCCTCTGAAGATAAAGTAAATCTTCCTAAAGATCTAAGTGATAAGTTTAACATTTCCTTCCTGTGTTGCTAGTTACACGCTGTGCAGACATTTGCAAACAAGCAGTTCTGAGACCTTTAAGTCTAAATCATTCTATGTATAGCTTTAAAGTATTTTCTTAAATTTTCTTGTATGGTATTAAGTAGTAAATGCATCTTTTTTTGGTACCAACTATTTGTTTCAGAGAGCCACAAAGATTATTTGAAGTAAATATCTTGAGAGAAAGGCACCATACTATTAAAAATTTAATATACATACATATTTTAGAATTCACTAATTAGAAATAATAAATATATACTCAGTTTAAGCAAATATAATGCATCTGACATAAATAGATGACAGATAGGAGATAGGTAGGCCTTTAAAATAAGGATGTGGAAATGTTCAGCTCTTCTGAGAAATTTAACAAACTTTCTAAATTATTTTAGAACTTAGCCAGAAAATGAATGAATTTTATACTGCTTATTGGATTTTTAATATGTCAGGTCATAGTGATAATTGAAATGTCCTTGTCCTCAGGAAGGTGGAAGGCAGCATTTCTTTGCTGTAATCAAAGGTTGCTAATATCAATAGGTCCCTCAATTTTAGCTCAACTGTTTACTCCTTAGTTTAAAAAACATCCAGGACTTTTATCCTTGACATAGCTGATGCTTTTTTTAGATACACTCAAAATCCTAAAAGCTTTGCTTTCAGTGGTCAAAGGAGGCATTGTGTTGCAGTAAGAAGAGGAAAAGAAAGTAATAAGTAGGATATGTAATATGAGAATCTATCAATAGCACAAATGTCTCTGAATAATAAAATTTATAAATAACCTATTTTATTTAGATACATATTTTCTTTATCAGAAAGAGAACTACTTAAAGAATTAAAGCTTTTATTTATAGATATATATGCTATAATTAGAGGACTAAACACTAGACTTGCCTTTTAAAAATGACCTTTAATAAGACATAGTTGACAAAAAAGTTCTCTACTCTGAAAAAATAGAATACTGATGTTACAATGAATCTCAAACCTTTTATAAAGTACATAGTAGAGTAATGGCTTGAAAATTTTCAGTCCATTTCCAAATACATCTAAAAAGAAAAAAAAAAAAGCTCAAACTTTTATATATCCATTCAGTTGGCGGAGGACTTTCTATTATGTGGTTATTCGTGCCCATTACATAGGGGCCTAAGATGTATTCTTTTAAATGTCTTTTTAAAAAAAAAAAAAAAAAAGTCTTCCCAGAGTCACAATGGAGTAAAGGAGATAAATAAAGATGAAAGATAATGAGAAAGTTCTTTAAAAGGCAACCAACAGAGAAGGTACTGCACCTCTGAAAGGAAGGGGAAACAAGGCTGACAATGTAACATGCTGATAAAAAAATATCAGAAACATCAGTCACTACCTGGTGTTCTCTGTGGATACAATGTCCCATTCCGGTGACTGACATAAATTTCATATTCCATCTGGGTGTTTGACCGAAGTTAGATTTAGCCTCTAGGGAACCAAGTAAAAAGTTCATGAAATTTGGATAGGATTTGAACATGCTGTTAGATTTCTTTTAATACAATTAGACTTTAGATCATGTAATAATTGGTCTAGAGTGTTCAGTAGGATTTCTTACACAAGCTTTATTTCTCGGTCAGGTAGGCTCAGCTTACCAGTAAAAATATACTTTCCAATTACATGCCTTGCTTCCTCAAAATCAAACAACATAGCTTTTATTAAGAGCACAACTAGTGAGTGATTTGTAGTTAATAACTATAACTTAAATATTATACCATGTTTTATATACTCCCATGTTTGGAGATTAGAATCATAGAAATAGCATAAGAACACTTGGATATGTCCTGGTAATTTCCTGATTTATAACTTTTAAAGCTGAGATCAAATTGAGGTGACATATCTTGGCTGACTTTTCTCTAATAATTGCTGAGCTTGGATTAGAATCAGCTCGGTAGATACCTTCACCAGTGTCCAGTACACTTCATCTCTTTATTCTTTGGTTTCCACCTTCTATTTGAAATTTCAAAGATTTTCTTTTGTCTGTCTCCCATGCCAAAATATTAATTCTAACTAGACTGAGTTGAGGTGCATTATCTTCTAAATGTTGTGCATTTCTTTAAAGGATGATGGCCATTCTCAGGTGGTATGGCTGTATTTTTCTGTAGAGAGGTGCATTTCACAGAATTGCTTTTTCACTGCTGCTGCTTCCATAGCACTGGCTTTTTATGATAACTACCTCCTTCAGCTCTTGACCCCATCAGTCAGTTATGCACCAAAACCCCAAATATTAGCAGCTTAGGCCATGTCTTATAAAAGGTGCTTCTATGCTTGCCACTCCCACACTCCCAGAAGAAAGACATAACAAATAACAAAAACCATAAGGTCTGCATTTTCCCCATCTTACAGTTCTATCACCTACCTTACTCTACTCACTTTCTGTTCCAGCTTCCTCATCCATTTGTTATTCTGTGCCACTCTCCCACTACCACAGAGAATTTTCACATCTTCTCTCCTCTTCAGATGCAGACCAACTCAAGAACCTCATTTTATACAGTGCCCTCTGATCTTGTTGACTCCACACTAACATTATATCTTAATAACTTATAGAATCAGGTGTCTGTTACCTACAGTATGACATAATGACAATTTTTTACTTTGGGGGATGAGTGTTTTGATTATTCAACTATTATCCATTCTCTCCATTAGACTTTAAGTTCCTTGAGGGCAGGGGTCATGTTGGATCTTATTCATCACTGTTATGCAATTGCCTGGTATATATATGACACAATCACTGATAGTTGAGTAAGAGTAAATGCCCAAATTTACTTTTGGCTCAATGCTATATTCTACTTGACATTTAAAAATCATTCTAATTCTAATTCTCTTATTATCTGTTACTCCCCAAATCCAGTATCACTTTCATTTACAAAGTGCTCTTTTCCACAGTCTCTCTTATTCATTACTAAAAGTCATGAACAATATCTTGTTGAGACAATGGGCTAGAAGTTTGTTCTGTTATAATACTTTTCTCATTGTATCATTCACTAAGTGAATCTAACTATTCTGTGTGAATTTAACTACAAGTGAATAGTTAGATTCACTTAGAATTCTTTGCTACTCATTCATTTCACAAATATTTATGAGCTCTGCTTGAGACTCAGTCATTGACATTATGGAGCTTAACTCAAGTGGAGGTAGACTGGTATCTTACAACAAAAATGCAAGCAACTAACTAAAATGTGACAAAAGTCCCAACAGAGAAGAAGGTGCCTTGTGAACTTTAATTAAAAACACACTCTTGGCTGTGGGTTCTTAAAAATAACAAAAAATTCTTATGCTCTCTTCTTCGATACACAAGTGTATAACAAACGTTTGTGGATTACCTTATAGAATGAAAGAGTAAATAATGAAACTCAAAACATTTTTGCCGTTTTTTGGTTGAGATATTTTGATTAATTTTATTGAATATCAGTTTATTATAGTAACTTACAATAGGTTTAGATGCTTTTGTGGCCCTTGCCAATTATAACAAAACTTAAGTTTAAATTAAGAGTTAGATTTTTGGAACTCTGTAGGAAACAAATGCAAAATAATTAAGGTTTTCTAATAATTACTGATGTTGCAAAAGTCCCTGAGGAGAGACTGAAAAAACCATCTCCAAAGAGTTTCATCATTGAAAGGTTGTAGTTCTAGGATAATTCTACATTACCCCACTGCAAAGATGAAGAACAGGAAAAAATCCACTTTTGTTGAGTTCAGTTAAAAAAAATTGAAGTGGGCTGGGCATGGTGGAGCATGTCTGTAAGTGGCAGCCTAGGGAGCCGTGGTTGGGGCTAAGGATCATGGTTCGGGTCCTGCCAGGAACACATAATGAGACCTAGTCCTAAAAAAATAGCTGGGCATGGTGGTGCGCACCTGTATTCCCAGCTACCTGGGAAGCTGAGGTGGGGATTGCTTGAGTCTGTGGTACCCCGGGAAACATGAGCCTGTGGTTCCACAGGCAAAAGTAGCGAGACCTAATCTCAAAGAAAAAAAAATTGCAGAAGTTAATTTTCTCTTTCTCACCTATATTTCTAGGAAAGCTATTCCATCCAAAGAACCCAATATGACAGAATTTCTACCAATAAAAGAATAAACAAAAAAAAATCATCAAAGTTAGTGTTAGTGAGTCCATTTTCTCTCTCACACGTTAAGTTTATTCCCTGCAACAATCATCTTTTCTCTTCCTAAGTAATATACAGTATTGCCACTGAAGACTATAAAAGGTAAAACTGAATCAAAGAAATGACCCTACAGTAATGAAAATACAAGCAGGGCAATATTTGATTTGGGAAAATAAATAACTACAGGTAAAAGGAAGGAGACCCTTCCAATGTATTCAAGTCCCAACAGAAGACATGAGGCCACACCTCCGGTTCCTTGCAGACTACTGCCAAAGTTCACTTTTGGACACTAGGTTAGTCATATCTCCTTTTTACCTGACTGTGCATATATGAAATAATGTATCTAAGATTCTCACATAAAAAAAGTTTCTAACAAATTAATGGTAATCTTCAATACTGACACTAATTTTTAAAAGCTGACTATGTCATAGGTAACTCTAAGCTTGATTCGTTTGTGCATCACAGAAAAGGGGAGAGGTTCACCAAATTACAGATATACGTCTCCACATCCCCAAAGAATATTTCCATCCACCCCTGCCATCAGCAAGGATCATTAAACACCATTTATTAAGCATCCATCTGCATATGGCACTTTATAAATATTCCTCCCCTCACCCCTACCCCTTTTTTCAATCTACCATGTGTCTCTGTTGTGTAGAATGTTAGGGAGCTTCAGTAATAATAAATAATTAATGGTAAAAATGTAAGGCAGATGGACAAGATGACCTACTAGCATCTATAAATTTTAGAGTGGTAAATATGCTGCTAATAATATAATTTAGCACAATTTGATAAGAAAATATCAAAGCATTTAATGAGAAAAATGAGCTCATCACATTCCATCAACATTTTCTGAAACAAAAATGTGAAAATTAGGGACCACAGATGGAATGACTGAAGCCCTGAGTTCATGTGACTTGTACCAGATGATACAGTGTTGAAATAAAGAATTTGAAAAACAGAGTGAAAAAATCATAAAAATTGTCACTGCAGTAGTATAACATAGAAGAGTACTTTGGAACAATGGCAAGAATATTCAGATATAAAGATAGTCTTTTATTGAAAAGAGTAGCATGGTTAATGATGGTGGAAACTGTGGATTATTTACCCTTTTATCATTTCTTCCTTGATGTTGTTATACTACCTCCTTATTTTTTGCCAAGAAAACTACTAATTATATTGGATTTAGGGATGGGATATTTAGAACACTTTCACTTTTGCAAGTATAACCCTGACTGACTGTATAGTCAGGGTTATAATAAAAGAGCACAACAGTATAAAATATGCTATTGCTTTAGGACTCAGGTTTGCAATTTGATGTCATTTAAGCTTAAACTCATAAATTTCATAAGTAAAAATTATATTTCTTAGAAGGCAGGGATATTTTTGGAGTTGTACCTGAAGAACCAATGTTATGATCTCATTTGCTTTGTGAATTTTGTTAATAATTATCATTTTTGAGGCCGGGCACGGTGGCTCATGCTTGTAAGCTTCAGCCTATGAAGCGGCCGGGGCTAGGGATCGCTGTTCGAGTCCCGCCTGGGGCCCGTAGCGAGACCTAGTTCCAAAAAAATAGCTGGGCATGGTGGCACATCCCTGTAATCCCAGCTACCTGGGAAGCTGAGGCTAGGGATTGCTTGAGTCTGTGGTACCCCGGGCAACGAGAGCCTGCGGCTCCACAGGCAAAAATAGCGAGACCTAGTCTCAAAAAAAAAAAAAAATTATCATTTTTGTCATCTACCAAATATTGAGTAATTTTTCTATGAAGCCACTGTGCTTATTTCACTTAGTTCATAAAAGAATTCTCACTAATTCTCAATTTACCTTCGGTGGGTATCATTACCTTAGAATTAAAGTTTAAAAAAAACTGAGCTTCCTTGCTCAAGATGACACAACCAGTAAAAGCTCATGCAGGGATTCCAGTCCAGGGTTATTCAAAGCCTATGTTCTTAACCTCAGATGACACTGGAGATTTTCTTTGAAAATCAGGATTCCGAATGCCTCAGAACAATAGCAACCGAAAAATGGAAAGGAGGAACCAAGATTGAGCAGTCTTCCAACATAATACAGAAGAAAAGCATGAACCTCAGTTCTTGTATCACGATGTCTATCCCTTGGACTAATTAACATATATAAAAATAGTTAATGTTACAATTTTCTTATGGATAGATAGTAAGGTTGGCAACTGTTTCTGCAGTTAAAAATTTTTAACTACACAATTTCAGTATGTGATTTTAAAATTTATCTTAACATTTGGGATTTAAGATCAATACAGTTGTTTACAACTTTGTTTATGCTAAAAATAAAAGACACAGTTGTGGCTTAAAGTGGACCAGTCTAAGTTGGGAAACACTAGAAGAGTTAATGACCTTCTCAGGATCAGGATGAGAAACCAAGTCGGTTCCTGAATCCATGATCTCTCTACTAGACTGTGCTACGGAGGGCACCAAAAATATATATAAACTATTAATATAAATAGGAGAAAAAGATGTGAAGCAAGAGCAATGTGACTGTCTCATACTTTATTAAACCTATAAATACTGATGAGTTGAACCTAATTATTAATTGCTCTTGGCTACAACCTAAATCTGTAATTTCTACTATTCCAATAATGATCACAATGGAAAAGCCCATAAAACTACACATAACCGATGTTAATTTAGATCAATTATGCCTTTCTCATTCCTTCTTCCTTCCAAAACAATGTGACACTTGACTACCATTTTATGTTGAATGCAGGGGATAGAAGATTGAATAAAATAACCTTGTTCTCAAGGAAACCACAGAATTACTACAAAAAACATTATGGGGAATTTTGGATTTGTGCTTTTAATATGTGTACTGTAGGCTCAGCTAATATTACATACTTAAATATTTATTTAACTAGCACCTAATTGAAGCTTTCTAACTGACTTAGAGATATAAAATATCACCAAATGATGCCATTGTCTTGATTCACATAGAATATCATTTTCATTTATGGGAGCTATAGTCTTAGCCAGAATTTAAATTTTTAAAGCTCTCTGAGGTTTTAAATGAATTAAGGGATTATTTCTGTAATTTGTTCAATGAATATTTACTCAACAAAATGTGTGCTATGGGATAAAAGCACTCTTCCAAATGTTGCAACATACCTGCAGAAAAATGGCTCCCCATATTTTAAAAAAAAATGCCAAAATCTTTACGCCAAGGTTTCACTTTAGCTGCCCATAAATGACTACAAAGTAAGCTTATTGTGCTGGAAACAAGTATTTTGATGGATCTCAAATCTAAGAAGTTATATCTCAATAGCTTCTAAGCTTTCTACATGCACTTTTCTATAAAGTCTAATGAAAATGCTCTCCTTGAATTTAAGAAAAAAAAATAGGATTCCAAATTTAAAATGACATTTATCTCAAAAGTAAATTAATATTTAACAATAGCCTGATTAATAATTGTGATTTTATGAACTGGAGACATTTAGCATGAAAACTCCTAGACACATTTGTCCTAAGCTATCAAGACTTGGGCAAAAGGACCAAGGAAATATCATTTCTTTAAAATGGTTTTAAATGTTACTTTACTGTTATAGTTCAGAATTTTGCCTTCTAAACACCACTCTTTCATTCTGGTATTATCTTACTGGAAAACTTTTCATTTATAAAAAGCAGGGCAAAGAATCCAAGAGAGTCAGTTATATGAGACTTTTCAAAGGATTAAAAGCAACTTTCAAAAGATAACTTTTGGGGGGTGGGGGGGATTATAGTATCTTACTTTACAATTTTTATAAAATATTAAAATTAGAGCTAATAATTCTTCAAAAATATATCCATCAGGTTTTTGTCTTGTTCTGATTTCATTAAGGATCTGAACTGGTAAGACAACTTTTGTAAATAAGCACAAAAGAAACAAATATGCAAATGAAAAGGATCTTGTTAAAGGTCTTAGTGCTGTGGCCTGTCATTTTTGAGCTGAGAAAGGAGACAAGAATAGAAGATGGAAAGAGTAGAGAGAAGAGAATTTCAAAAGCAAAAAGACTTCTGTTTGGGAAAAGTGGGCATGAAAAAGGTTTAGGGTAATAGTGCATGGACATTTACAAATAAAATGTTTTATATGTGCACATTTCACATTTTATAGAGTTCAGATAAACAAAGAATGTATTAAATAAAGAACCATTTCTTTGGATGGAAACTAGACAAGATGCATCCAAATCTTTTCACTAGGATAAACCTGGGCGAGTCATCAGCGTCAAAACAGGCCATGGGCCTTTAGAGGTGGCTTAGACACTCATACGAAGCAAGTATATGAATCGAAAGAGATACTTCTGCTATTGAAGCTTACAGTTTCCCAAAATAGTTCATCCCAACAGTCGTCCAGACCTGTACTGTCTGACATAGTAGTCCAGACCTGTACTGTCTGACACATTAACATCAGTTATGTGTCCTATTTCAATTTAAGTTCTATTTAAAATTTAATTTCTCAGTCTTCCAAGACACATCTCAAATATTTAATCTCTCATTGTAGTTGGTGACTATGGTGCTGAAAAGCCCAACTATACACAATTTCTATCACATCAAGTTCTGTTGGGAAGCACTGGTTTAAACAACTTTCCTGCCATGTTATGAGTCTGAGTTTTGTTTGAAATAGGGATGAAAGAAAATTCTATTGGAAGCACCATGCTCTGTCAAATTCATACCTTCTACCAGTTGCTCCATCCCTATGTGTGGTAGCCCCAGGACCCACACTTACAATCCCTATTCCACTCCTGATTCTAGGACCTTGCAGGCCCTTTACAGGAGGAATGTATGAGTCTAAAATATTTCAAGTTTATGTCCTGGCAGTTCATCACTAGGCAACTGCTCTGGACCTACTCTACCTTATCCTGCATATAATTTCTTGATAAGTGATGTTTTAGAACCTAGACTCTGACATAGGTTCCAAATCCATTCCTTCACTCATTGATTCAACATATAAACATTGTGCATCTTATATATATATATATATATATATGTGTGTGTGTGTGTGTATATATATATATATATATATATATATATATATATATATACACACACACACAGAGTTGTGGTGGTGCTATGGATAAGGTAGAGAATAAGGACAGATTCTGTCCTTACTGCACTTACATTTGCACATTGGAAAATGACACTAGACAAACAATTACCCAAATTTAAAGTTAGAATTGGATAAGTGCTGCAAAAAAGAATAGAGAGTGCCAGGAGAGGTCATAATTCAGAGACGTGCCCTATTTTGGGTACCCAAAATTTTTTCTTTGGCCAGTAACTTCTGACCTGAGATCAGAGATAAGAGTAAGATGTGAACGAAAGTGGGAAGAGGCCGCATTCAAAAAAACTATATGTGAAGGTCTTCTGGCAAAAAATTGCAGGGACCTTAGATAGATTAAAGGAAAGTATGAAATTGCACTTAGCTAGAAAACTAACTAAGTGCCCTGGAGATGCAGCTGGAGATCAGATTTTGTTCTGAACAGTCCATGCTCCTTGATGCTTTGGGAAATGAAGAACCATTGTAACCTCCACATTAATGATTAAAGTCTCTCTTCTAAGAAAAGTAGGAAAAATTTTAAGGATTTTTATGGAGATAAGCTATGTGATCAGATTCATTTTCTGTAGAAATTAAAAAAATGAAAAACAGCAAAGTTTAAAATGGATTGATAAATTAAGCTGTAATGAGCTCAGTTTAGAAAGTATAAATGGGAGCCCTGAATCCTTGTGTTGATAACATGACCTCTGTGTGATTTTTTTGATGAGAGACACTTATACCCAAATGGGTGTTTGGATCCAGAGCCCTGCTAGCTACTTAAATAGAGCTCTGTCTAGACCTTACATCCCCACAAACCATTATATAATATTTATACTGATGGGGCTGGATTATCCCAATCTTGCCTGCTCCTGCCTGTCTAAATCTATATATATTGCCTGTTCCCAAACTCTCTTTCCCATCTTTGTCTAGGATTTCCCCCAGAACACTTCAAACCTAACTTCCTGCCTAGGTGAACTGTTACTTGCCATCTGTGTTAATTCTCTCCAGAAGCCACATTGCTTATATGGATGAACTCCCTGTCAGTCCAGTTTATCCTAACATGACTGAGCGCCCACCATTAGAAAAGAGGAAAGAGTGGAAAAAGAACACATAGCTAAGTCCTGCAACCTATAGAAAATAAACAGGGAAAACAGAAGTGGAATGTAAAAGTATCTCTGGGCAATGATGATGACATGTCACAACTCCCTCCATTACACCATAGTCCATGCACAGGCTGTGCCTCATTGTAGATGTGTTACCTACACCTTTTCATTTCCTGCAGCCTTACTTTGGCCTATCACCTTTAATTTCAAAATATTTCAAAAAGAATCAGGGCTTAGATTTCCGGTACACTCACTGCACTTGGCCACTAGAGGGGGATCTGAGGGGCTTTGTTTGCTTTCAGACAAACAGTACACCCTATAAAGGTAAAGATCAATTTTGCTTAACCTGGTGACCTTGAGAATTGTTTTATATGCTTTACATATAAAATTATTAATTAATATTTCCTAGATGCATGTCTTTAAAAAGTTGACAGCAGTTTCAAGTCAGTGGAATATGAGAAAGGTATATATTCTTTTAGGGTATGAATTATTATTATTCTGTTTCAGGGGAAAAAAAAACAACATAATAAACTATTTGGCTATTTTAGGGAAGTCTCGTTGTAGACCTGCACACTAAGGCCACTGAAACCTTGAGAAGGATAGACAGAAAAACACAGAAAAAGCGCTATCAAGGAATCTGGAGAAAGAGTAAGACCAAGCAAATGACTAGTGTATACGCACCCCAGAGAGATCTGAGCCACTGCGTAAACCCTAGTGAGAAATGGGAAACACATCTCTGGGAACAATGAAATTTGACATTCACTTACAATTAGTTTCTTGTTTGTGGCATAATTACCATCATTTAACCCAAAATACTCAGACAGAATCTGTCATATCCAAGAGCCTTTGCTAGTCATGTTTTTGCAGAATGAAGATGATGTGGTGGCAGTTCTGGAACTCTGAGTGAATCAAGGAATGACAAGAGTAAGAGTGGTCGTGGAGCTTCAGGAACATACCATGAGGAGCAGGGACTGACTAGTGGGTGAAGGCAGTTCAAATCTTTCCTCCCCCTTATTTATTCTGGAGGAAAATGGCTATAGTAGGGATATCTAATTGCCTACCTAAATGTATGCTTCATCTTTGCAAAAGAGTGTTGTCACTGAGAGGTTCCTGCTAAGCAAGGGCCACTTTAGGTGGGCCATTTGATTAGTTTTCATCACAATAAAATAAGCAAAGCTTTGTTTTCACTGTTTCTGAGAGAATTAAGAAACGGGAATGATTTGTTAATTCTCACCTTTCTGATTTGATTGTTATGTGAATGAAAAATAAACTTGGTATGATAAGCCACTAACATTTTGGTGTTTGTTACAGCAATCTGGCATTATCTTAACTTACCCTGAAAATGATGCCTTGAAATGGATGCTGCCTTTATAAAAATATAAATATGTGGGGTTGGCCATTAGCGAAGAAACAGATACAGAGAACAGAAGCCTGAGATCCTGTTAGGCCCTGGAAAACCTTTACCAACTTAGAAGCATATCTATATATCTAGAGGAAAAGGTTAGAAAGAGCACCCATGCTAGTAGGCAATGGCTGCTCCTAACTGCCTATAGCAAGGTATTATATGACAGAGAATGAGCTCATAAAATAATTGACTAATTTGAAATGAGAGGTGAGAGAAAATAGCCAAATTCTCAAAATATAAGACTAGAAAGCCAAAATAGTCCATGGTTTCAGGGTTCCAATGGTGAGAAATAACACTAAAAAAGGCTTTGAATAACTGATTACACTGACTTCCCAATTAGACAAAGTAACTCAGCCTTGAGCTGAGTTACCTAATCACATTACCCACGTTTATCATATCAGATGACCTCAAAGTAATTAATGGATATATAAGGAATTGAGATACAAGGAAAGAAATGAATCAGGATGAAAATTATGACTAAGAAAGAACTTTCAATGTAGTTAGAAGTATAAATGTCAGAAGATAAATAGGTGAAGAATCCATGAAGATTATGAGAGAATTGTACTGTCAAAGAAATTAGGAGCCTGGCTAAGGAAAAAAGAAAAAAAAAACAGAGGAGCTACAAAATAACCTCTAGGTATCCATATTTGAGAGAGTAAGAACTGAGTTAAGAAAATTATATCATTTCTAGGAGGGTCATATATATTTCCCAACACCCATTTTGGATGCAGTTATGGACAGTAACAGACAAAAATTCTTTCGGGAGGTGGCCAGGGCTACAGAGAACAACAAACAGAGGAATTTGTCCAACATAGCAAAATCAAAGTCTACTAAATTTTTTTTCTATTACTAGAGCAAGATTTTAGCAATGTCTAGTAAAATTTCTTTTACTAGAAATAAAACCATAGGATGGGCCTATGGTTACTATGTATATCTCATTCTTCTTTATTACAAATGGAAATTTTGAGTTCAATTATTCTACATCTGATCCTGACCTATCTTTGTATCATGGGAAGCAGTAAGCTTCATTTTAATAAAAAAGGTTTCTAGGAAATGAGGGCCAATATACTGACTTAATGAACAGGAAAACTAAGCCTCACACATAGATTTTGGACATTGAGATGAATGGGGGAGGGGAGGGATCTGGGCAGTCTCTTTGGCTCCTACATGTGACAAGAGAGGTAGAATATGTTAGAAATTGTTGTTTTTCAAAATTTGTATTTCTCTCATGACATAGAAATATTGATGGGAATGACTGCCTAGCCAGGGTTTATATATAATACCCTCCAGGTATATACAGATGACATGATATCTCAACCACAGGATGTGTACAGAAAAAATGTTTACTACTTCTTAGATGTACTTTCGAGATACTCATTGTCTTCCATGGCCATCATCTGGAAGCAGAGAACTCAAAATCCCCGATGTAAGTAGAAAGGATCTGAGTTCCCAAATCACTGTACAGAGCATGCAGAATGAACTCTCATATGAGCAAATAAGACTGCTCCTCTATTAGCCACTGAAACATGGAAGTTCATTACGGACGTTCAATGGCCTCTTAAGAAGAAAAAAGGAGGCTTATCCTACACTGATGGCCTGAAGTGGGAGACACTTGGCTTACAGTGTTTAGTATGGACAACCCTTTTCCCTTCTTCACCATTCCCATTTAAGTCCTGACCCTTATCTTACCTGTAATCCACAATTTCCTACAAGCATCAACCACTTTTGTACAGCCCATCTTCTTCATGTTACAGACTGTTCCCACTGCTCACCCCCCAAAATGGATCATGTCACTCCATTTAAATTTGCAGTTGACACCCAAAGTCTGTCCCACATGATAAGCTCTAAGTGATTTAGCGTAGCATTTAATCTTTCACATTTAATCTTCAACCTTCTTATTCAGTCTCCTCTCCCATCACTTCCCTATAACTATATAATGCCAGGTCAAAATTATTAGTCCTTTTTTCTGACCCTGCTGTGCAAATGCTGTTCCCTCTGCCTTGGACAATGCTTGTTCATCCCTTCAATATTAGCTAAGATGCCATTTTATTTGTGAAGTATTGTCTGACACTTCTACATAAAGATAAAAGTCTGATTATCAGATCAGCTTGCTTCAAATACTGCACCGACTATTAGCACTTATTTCTAATGTTAATATGGTTTAATGTTGAAGATGTTTACTTTGTTTGCTATTTAGTCAGTGGCTAAACTTATCTTACTAAAAACTTGTAAGAGTTCTGCTTTTTCAAAACAGCCCAATAATGCATTAAAATTAGATTGGACCCCTTCAAAGGAACAATTTAGACATTAGCAGTATTACTGAAAGACAGTAAGGCAGTCCTTTTGAACATATTTTCCAAAATTGTGAAGCATTTAGAAGTCAGAACCCATAAAAATAGGAAACCCTACAATGAGGGCAGAGATCCCACACCCTCCATTAATTTTTCATTTCTTACCATTTACCTATATAAATCAAATAGCCTAATCCTGCTGTTTTTAGATGGGAATTTTCTGTAAAAATGACCATATTTGAAATTGCACCACATTCATTCACCATTATGGGAAGTCATGTCACCAACCACATTGCTGGTTGTGTTAACTGACTCACTAATACAGCACATCCATATCTGTCCGAAGCTGCATATGCCACACTCAAAGTATGTATTTACCTTGTTTTATTTCAAATGCCAAATATGCAGTAGCGGCACCAACCAGTGTATAATTATATCCAATCTTACACATATTAAGTAGTAAGCATTTTACTACTTTATACCATCTAGAGTGGTTATGCCTGAGCAGAGACATTATGATGTAACAACTATTTTATCCTAAGTTGCTGTTCCTTTTTTCCCTCCTTTCTAAGATAAATAATTTATACTGACTTTTAACATTACAGGTATATACAGATTATGTTATCTATAAATACTATTTCACAAAAGTAAAAGAAACCTGAGAACAGTGCTTCTAAAAAGGGGTTATTGGGTCTGACTGAGTAAATGCAATGAGGCTCTCAAAGCAATCATACTTTTTTTTTCACTCATAGGATGTTTCTGGTAGGCAACTACTCAGGTGAATTGCTCTCCCGCTCTGCCAATAGCATTTATGACATTTTGTTATGATTTATTCGTCTACATGTGTAGGCTGTGAGTGCATGATGTCTTATTCATATTTATATTCCCAACACCTAGCTTAGGACTTGGCACAGAGTTCAGTAGATACCTTGAGGATGAAATAACAAATGAGAATCCTGAGGAAGTATGCAGTCCCTGGCTCTCACAATAGAACTCTGAATCAATTATTCAACATTTTGACTATACCAATATTATAAAGCTTTCTTCACTCTGCTGAGCATCAGAGTCAGTTCTGTATAAACTCTCTCAATTCTCTCTCCTCTTTGTGGCCCAGGCAGTACTGTGTTTACCTCTTTATTCTCAAAGAACCCTGCACAGAGGAAGCAGTCAATAAATATTATTTAAATCAAATAATCCCCAGGATTATTGCTATGCATAATGGTTATTTTTTTTTTGTAACAACAGTATTGTACTTGAGATACATTATTGACTAAAAGGATATTTTTTGTGGATAGGTCTGGGGACTTGCACATCATTTAAAGTACTATTTCTATCAAAGTGATGACAAGTTCCAAAAAAACATACTTTTCAAATCAACTTTTATGCTATAAGTCAGCTGTAGGCTAAATTTTTGATACAACATGACTAGGCATTTGAGACCTAATGTCTGTGAGAAAAAAAATAAAAAAGTCAATCAATTATAAAAACATATTTAAATAGTTGATTGTATGGTACCCTGCAAGCAATGTTTGGTCATTTTCCAAATTTCATCCAGATGGTATTATTCACATAAACACTAGCAGTAGCTATTTAGCAATAACTTTATTTCAAATATTATATAAACTTTTCTTGATGACAATCTCAATAATTTATGACTTGACTTATGCATCCATGATTTTATTATAGCTATTTGTCACTTAATAAAAGAAATATAATTGAGACAATGTGCTCGAAAGTAACCCTGCTAAGTGCCTATGTTTTAATTTCCATTAATATGTTGTGGGTACATTCTACAGGGGGGGAAATGGGGGCATAGACTAAAAAAACACCCACATTGTAAAAACTAATAACTGTCTTTTAATATATGAATATATTATTCCAAATTAAAATTCTAAAAGTATATTGAAAATAATTCACAATGCTTTTTTAAAAACTGAAAATAAAAATAAGATAAACTATGATTGGAAATTGACCAGGCAGGTCATCAGTCTTTGCCAGCCTCACTCTCTGTGGTCACAAAGGGTAGTGCTTCCTAAGCCATTAGCCTTCTGATAAAAGCCCACCCACTTTTAAAACTTAGCATCTAAACTGCCTTCTTTTTCAAATTTGTTTTGAAAATTTTGAAGTTTCTCCTTTATCAAGTCCTTACTTTCAGTCTTTTCCAAGCATTTCTGTAATTATACCTGTGTATCTTTTAATTGGAAGGTACAACATCAAATAAATCTAGGAGCTGTAAATACCTTTCTAATCCTGCCAGTTGTGATTTTCCTTATTACTTCTTAAGATGATGCTTAATTGGAACCAAAATGACTGGGCTCAAGTCTGACTGTACTATTTTATTCATATGTGATATTAAAAAAGAAAAGTCTCTGTACATCAAACTTCACATCTACTTAGTAAAGAGCATTGGTGATAGTAATTTCTTAAGGTGATTATGAAAATTAAAATATTTAATATCTGTAAAATACTAAAACAGTGCATACTTTTAGTGTATATAGTGATGGTAATATAATAAATTTTCCTTATATAAATAAAATAATATAAATACTACTTATAATAGTATTTAATTTTAATAATCACCCATACAGTCTATGACAATTTTCATCATCCCCTTCATGAGTTAATGTATTAAATCAGAACTGTTACTGTACTTCTGTATGCAAGAAATTCCTAATTTTGAACTATACATGGGGTTCTTCAATTATTTATTCAAGCTTTACTCACTACACTTTTGTTAAAAAATCCTTGAGCAGCCCAGACTATATCTTCTACTTCTTTTGCATCTATTATATTCTAATAAAGCTCTTTTCTCCTTATATGTATATAATGAGTGATAAATGAATTAATGAATGAGTTAATAATTGGCACATGACATTAAATTAGACATTATAGGTAGACACAACTCCAGGATCAGGCACTTTTCTACTAAAGATAATAAGTGAGGTTTGACTGACACAGGCCAAGGAGCTCTGGTCTTTCACACTTGACCTTCTGCCTGACAACCAGGGCTTGCAGTAGAGTTGGTGGGAATGTAGATTTTAAAAGCACAAGGAGGAAATGAGCAATAAACAAAAATGGGCTATAGATCTAAAGGATAGAGGTATGGAATATAGATTTAAAAAGCACAAGGAGGAAATAAACATTGAACAAAAATGGGCTATAGTTCTAGGATAGAAACAGTATTTGACTAAAAAACAGTAGTCTGTGCTGCTCTATAAAGTTTATTACTTTAGGAGTAACAAGGCTATAAACTTTCACCTTAAAAAACACTGCATTTAATACATGTGTATTCTCTGCTCCTCTGAAGCTCTTGTGAAAATAACAGGCATACTTTTATGCAAATTGACAAATAAAAGCAAATCTCAAATAATACTGAATTCTGAAATAAACCTGATGTCTTAATCTCACATATTAACTTTAAAATGTACACGAGCTGTCCGATGAACTTTGATGCTCTCAGGAATTAGTCTCCAAGGGATAGCAAATTCAAGAAATTATTTTCTTATAATTTATCAGGGAAGAAAACAAGACATTTGCTCTAAGTGAAATGCATCTTGCAGGATGCCTGGATTTTACCAGTAATTTCTCTACTGGTAAATTACATAAATTACATATATGTAATTTCTCTACTTTCATAAATTACATATATGCACACAGTTTCTCTAGGATACCATTTGAAAATGCCAGATATGAATTCAAGAAAAAATATTTTTTCAATATTTAATATTTTCCACTGATATGAAGGCAGGTATGCAAAAAATCTAGACAGATCTGATTTTAAGATGCCAAAATGACATTAAAAGCATATTTGCCATTTCACTTTTCTAGCCTGATTTGTTATCATACTGGAAATCAGAAGATCAGGTTAATGCTCACAGGGCATTAGTCAAACAAGGAAACTTTAAAAGCCAAACAGAAAGAATTGGATAAGGTGATCAATTTCACTAATCCCATATGAATACCCAGTTAGCACAAATGATTGGAAAGTTGAACTCTGGGATTTAGAGAAAGGTGAAAATGGAGACTGTTGAACTGATGCATGGATAGATTATCTTTAGAAAAAGAGGAGGAAAAATAAAGAGAGTAAGAATCTCAGTGTGGCTGGCAAGGGACTTCTTTTCTGGTGTCTCCATGCTTGTTTGTGTGTGAGGGATATTTGGGAACACTAATCATGGAGAGGGAAAGGTGAAGGTGAAAAGAGGGAGAAAGCAAAGAGAACTGCCAAATGATTCATTCCTTTCTCCAAGAGTCTGAGTTGTGCCAGAAAAAGGAAAAACAGTACATTAGATAGACTTCTATTCTTGATAAACAATTAGGTTGAACAATGACATCAAGAGGGAAGGGCTTATAGTATTTACTTTATGGAAGCATATTAACTTTTTGAGGTAGGGGAGGCATGAAGGGAAAAGTTATGTATTGAACCCTTAATATTCTCGGGATGTTCATGCAGTCACACATTACTCATGCCCTCCACTGAAAAACACCATCTCTAGCAACAACTAAATGCATACACACAAGCATAATGTTACAAATTAGTGGACTCTTAAAGTTAAGAATCAGGAGTGCTAGTCAAGATGCCTACAATCTTATTCATGCATCACAAGTAAGTTTTGATCAATTTTATATTTCTTGACACACAAACGTCTATGCAGAGTCAAGGAGAACAAAACTTTATAGATATATTTGGAGATATGTATACACATATATTGCTTTAAAATTTTTGCCTACCTCTTCAAAATACTGAGTAATCCTCTAAGTTACTCAGTATTGAGAAAACTTTAAATTTTGACTGAAATTTATCTTTCTTTATCCTATATCACCTATATCCTATAACACCTTAATTGATACTTATTGAAAAATAAACCAAAAGACCTTTCTGTTCCTTACAATACTACACAGTTAAAAACAATAAAAATAAAATGCTCTGCTTTTGAACTGGGGTTAAAATTAAATTTCAAGCAAAATCCAAAAATTATTCAAAGCAAAAAACAGAAATGTGAAATGCGTGACATTAATGCCTAACTTGATTAGAAGGATGTAGATAGAATCTGCTTATTAACCCAGATCTGTTGTATCCTAAATATTCTCAGTGTAGCTTATATATCTATTTTTTATAACAATTGATAAGTGAAGTATAAAATGGCATTTTATGCACACATATTGCACATTGACAAAATTTTATGAATGAAAATACCGGAAAATGCTCTTAAATGACACTAATGACAGCATATTACTTTGAAAATGGTCATTAAGCACTGGAAGCAAATGATGAGGCAATGATCTGGTCTTTGGTGCCATTCAAGGAAACTGTATTCCCAAGTCCCCTAGCAGAGTGTGTTGGAAACAGCCATGAAGCGCTTTCCTTAGAGACTCGTTCTGCCTCTCAGGAACCTTGCTCTACAGAATAGACAGAATAGAGAAGGCGCACCGTTTGAAGAATAAAACGCAAGCGTGTCTCTGTTCTAAGGGCTGTTCATGTATCAGAGACATTGCACTCCCTAAATCCAGTCCCACAAGTGTGTGCATGTGAGTGTGGCATTTACCAACAAATGAACAGAAAGCAAATAAGAGCACTTCTAGAAATAACATTACCCATCCCTTCCCAGGCAAGCTGCTAGGAAGCTTTTCAGGGGCTAACACTTGAGTGCCTTCCCCACAGGGAAGGAGCCTTACAGTAATAACCCTCTCAAGGCTAAGTCAGCTTTGTGTGTAAGTCCACTCAGCGCCATATGGCAGGTTCCAGTTCCTGTAGCAACTCAAGTCTGGCTATGCCTGCGACGATTCATTCTTAAAGGAAGACCCCTTTGGGGAGCAGAAATGCCCCTGCCACTTACCTAGCTCCCACAGACCCCGCTCAGCGGGCGGCATGGGCTCGGGCACCACAAAGGGCTGTGGGATTCCCCGCTCCCTCGGGGGCTCCTCTCCCTGCGACGATCCCCTTCGCCAATGATCTGTCGCTGGAAATCCCCCTCCCCTCCACGGAGAGGAGGGTCTCCCCGGCTGGCTGGAGCTCCTGGCGTTTTTCCCCCTCTTTCACATGCCTGACTCTGGTTCACGGTCTCTAGTAGGAAGACTCAGAGGCGAGGCGGCGGGAGGAAGCTAAGGCATCCTTAAAAAGAACAATAATCTTCATCGATCTTCACCCCCATCCCCACGCGGGTCCCCATCCCCCTGCCGCCGCGGTCGCCCAGACAAGAGAGGGCTGGGATAGAAAAGGAAAAATCGAGCGGGGCTGCGCTCGCCGAGCCGAAGCAGCCGGGGACGCAAGCCGCGCGGGCCGGAGAGTTGCCGCTGGGCTCTGACTGCCGTGGCCGGCGGGGGCGGAGGGTGGTGGGTGCTTGGTGGGTGTGTGTCTGTGGCTGAGCAGGGAAGAGGCTGGGCGCTGGAGGCGAGGCGGGGCGCTCGGGGGCGCCGGCCCGGCGCGCACACCCGCCGGCGGCCACCCCGCCTCGCGCTCCGCCTCCTCCCGCGCTCCGCGCTCCCGCGGGCTGGAGCCGCGGCGGTCTCCGGCCCCTCCTTCTCCCCCGCGCCCGCGGCTCTGGAGGTGGGCGGCGGGTCGGGGTGACGGGCCGCGAGGCGAGTCGGGGGCCGCCGGGGACGTCCGGACTCGGCCTGGAGGCGCGGGCGCCGTGCGAGCGGCTAGAGACAGCGCCCCCGAGCCCAGGGCGCGGCCAGGGCGCAGGCGGGCGGGCACCGCCCACACCTCGGCGAGCACCTCCCTCTGCTCGCGCGGGCCCGCCGCGCTCCGGGGCCCCGGGCCCCGCGCCCCGCTCCACACCCACCTGCTTCGTCCTGCAGTTCCCGCCCGGCGGAGCTAAGCTCAAGTCCACAGCCCAGTGGGCGCCGCGCACAGCGGCCCGGGAAAGCCCCGGGCACCCCGCCGGCACGCGCGCTGGTGGCTTCGCGGGATTCCCTGGGCCCTTGTGCTTCCTGCTGAGGGACTCTCCTCCCGCCCCGTGACAGGACCCTCACCCCCGGGCCGCCGCAGGAGCCTGGGGAACTCGGGCGAGGAGAAGTCGTCCCTGAGTGGTGGGGCCCGGAGTATTTTCCCTGAGGAATAATGCGGGAGTAACTAGACGCGCAGATAGGATCTGACTTTCTTCCGCGCACCTCCAGCTCCGCTCGCGGGCCTTCGCCGGTCCCCGAAACCGCGCTTTCCCGGGTTTGGGATAAAAGCCGGTTCTGTGGTGGCCTGCACGCTTGTTTCCCAAGGAGGCGCTATTCGTACCCTGGCTTGCTTTCCTTGGCTGCTCTCCTGCCAGCTGGAGAACTGTGCCAAGTTCCTCCTGGGCAAGAACGCAGGATGGACACCAGGACCCTTCCCCATATTCACGGCAAGGTAAACACAGGATGGATTTGAATCACATCACTGGGCTCACCAGCTTCCTGACCCGTGCTCATTTAGCAGGCACAAACTAGACACTGCTGACACAGTTACAGGAGTTTGGAAGAAAGCAAAGTATCTTGAAACAACCTCAAAATAAAAAGCAAACAAACAAATAAAAATGGTCACCGTGATAGTGTATGGTGGGACGCTTCGGAATTTCTTTAGAACAAGAAAGGTGACATTGAAGAAGGTCCGAAACGTTCGATTTTAAATAGTTCAATCCTTGTTTTAGCTTTATCGTGTACTGGGATGCCCAATTTCCTACTCTCACTGGCCTTACCATGTGCTAGATGGGTTTTTTGAGGTGCCAGACACTGGGCTGGGTGTTTAATAGAGAAGTTGTACCGTTACATGCCATTGCCCTCTACCCAGAACCTTTCCCTGGTCCTCTGCTCTTCTAGGAAGGTTCTGGGTAGAGGGCAATGGCAGTGATTCCCACACCTTAAAGTGTGACCTGTTCCCAAGCCCCTTGTTACCAGGGACCTGCAAGGTGTCCAATGCATGCTTTCAGCCTTGTCCACTACCTCCCCTCCCCGCCCCGTGCACTTAAATACTGGGTACAGATGACTCTTCCCCAATTACAACACTGAACAATCATTTCCCTGTTCACG
This sequence comes from Uropsilus gracilis, assembly GCA_004024945.1. Taxonomy (NCBI): domain Eukaryota; kingdom Metazoa; phylum Chordata; class Mammalia; order Eulipotyphla; family Talpidae; genus Uropsilus; species Uropsilus gracilis. Next base: position 26,459 of record PVHY01006408.1, on the reverse strand, counting down.
AATGTTCCCTAGCTTTCCTACCAAACAGTGTGGGAAGTTTTGCTCCTCTATGCCACTGTACACTGGAATCTCTCCTGCCTCCTTTCCAGGTCTCATGTCCAAAATATTCTAGCACTTAAGACCATTTTCTAAACTCTGCCTCTTCTTTGACCTCTCCCCTTCAATGTCAGTAGCAGTTATCTAGTTAGTGATCTCTGTAAAGATATACCACCTCACACTTTCTAGAACATATGTACTTCTTTAAGCAGAGCTTACGATTTTATTTTTCAAATTAAATTAACTTTGGTTTATAACTTTAGATCATGTACAGTTTATAAATCAGTGTCTTTATATATTACTTTATGTTCAATACTAGAATTCAAATTTCTAGTCATCTCCATGCAGTTAGTTGATCCCTTTTACTTTATTTACTCGTCTCTTTTCCCTTCTGTTAAAAACTATTTTCTTCTGATTTCAAAGTTTGTTTTTGTTTTTGTTTGTTCGTTTGTTTATCTACCACATATGAGTGAATTCATAGGATAATTGCTTTATCAGGCTTATTTTACTTAGCATAAAGCCTACTAGTTTGATCTGTGTTGCTGCAAATTGCAAGATTTCATATTTTTTATGAGTGAGTGGTATTCAACTTCGTACATATACACACCTAATTTATCCATCATCCATTGACAAGCAGGTTGTTTTCAACTTTAGGCTATTGTGAATAATGTTGTGATTTATTTGAAGGATAGAAAAAGACATTAATTCAAAGAGATATATACACCCAATATTTCACCATTTTAAATAAGTTTTTCAAGAGTAAATTCCATATCCCTTTATTACTTGTACTTCTTAAATCTAACCCAAAGTAATATAGATACACATTTATTCTATAAATATTTGTATTGTGTAACTTTTCTCAAGTAAGAGATATTTTTTAAATGAGTGAAACAAAATATTTAAAGTCTAGAAAGAATGCTTTAGATTCATTTCAGGTGTGCCTAACTTCAAGTGGATGATCTTTCATGAATTCTAGGGATGGCAAAAGTTCCCTTACTTTAATTGCCCTACATCAACATTACTAATCACCTCTGTAAGAATTTTAATTATTTGATAAGTATTTGTTTAAAGAAATTAGAAAATTTTTAGCAATTTTTCTAAGTGATCAACAGTCAAGAGGACAAATTATCTGTTGGGTAAGACCCACTGATATCTTCATGTCTGGGAAATAGCCAGATAGGAGTCGATTGTTGTGCCAGAGACATGTCTATAAGCATGCAGTGATACAGAAAAAGTCTTTGGAAATAAAATCTAATTCTGTGTGCTAGATTACTCATAGTCAAAATGGGTTGTGGAGAATAATCCATACTATACAAATTGTTTGGAGTAGCTGAATTCTCCATATACACAGCTTGAATTCTTGATGGTTGCAAAGTTAATTATCAACATGTGGCTGAACTGATTTAGTATATATAATTTTGTGTTTTTACATTTGTTCTCCAAAGGAAAGATTAAAATGATCTAGCTGAACAGTCACATTTCCTATTACTCCTTAAGTCATCTTTTTTTCCACCCTTGTTGACACTAATGGAAATGTTTCTTTGCCTTCTATTTCAATATTTAAAATTTATCTTGAAGCTTGATGAAATTTTATTAATATGGGTAGATATTAATCTTCTTTAAACATCAGCACCATGAGGATGCTACTTTACGGTTTTAATCAGAAACAAAATATGTGCATAAGTCAGGTCTATACTTTTTTTCACAAGTGCAAATATTACTATGGTCTTTTATTGTCATACAAAACATATTGTCATATAAGGGTGGTTAGAATTTATCACATTCTTACATCTACAGTGCCTTGTTTGCCTTTCTAAGTGAAGCTATAGGAAAGCTGGGGCAGTTTAGAACAAGTCACAGAATCTAGCAGTCACTGAAATCCTACACTTCCACATTGCAGTGAAGGCTTGAAAAATAAATGAGCTGTCTGTGTGTTCTTCATTGAGGAGATAAGTTTATCTCATTGATTCTTTTGAATTTAGTTGAGACAGATTTGGCTGTCCTTTGAAGATTTAAAGTAAGAGATAAGGTCCAGACTGACCTATTTGTTTTGTTGTTGTTGTTTTTTCCACAATTTCTGTACTGAAGAGGAACTTTTTGAAAATTTTCAGACGCCTAAATACATTTTTCTTTTTATAGTGACACTAATATAAGTATGGGTTTCCCCTGCTAGAAAGTAGAGTGTTCTAAGAAAGCTTTCCTAAAGTTAAAATGGCTTAAAGTAAAAAAGCAATTACTATTAATTTACAAGGAAAATTTTTTAGAATTCTCATATCCAAAAAAAATAGCCTATCAAATCATACTGTGTAACACATAACCTAAACTCACACTAACATACAGTAAAAGGAGGAATGATAGGACACATATATAACCTGAATAGAATGTTTCCAGGAAAGAGCTGAGCAGTGCCACTTTCACTGCTGTGGGGGGGGGGGGGGG
>PVHY01006408.1:0-23884 GCA_004024945.1 Uropsilus gracilis | reverse complement strand
AGAGTGAGGAATTTCTAGGACTAGTGTCCTAGAAATTTCAAAAATATGCTACTTAGAATCTGAAATTTATGTTGTTCCCAAACATGGTTTAATATGAGTTGGATTTCTAGTCAGACCTGAGTTCCAGCTCTGTTATGTATTTGTGTGGGGTAGTAACAGATTATTTTACCAAGATATTACCACATATCAGGCACGAATCTAAATTCTTTATATGAACTGGTTAAAGTAATTCTTATAATTGCTTTTTAGAGGTAGACACTATTGTTAGTAGTCTAGTCAATAAAGTAATGAAACAAGAGAGAATTCAAGTTATTTTCCCAAAATCATACTGTAAACATTGGAACATAACCTAAAACAAATGATCATAAATTTGTGAGCTATGTTCCCTCATCCTCACCCCACATTAATAACAACTTTAACCTATTTCATTACGTTGTTTCAAGATCATTTGAGAAAATATTAAATACAGCATATTTTTAATTTCTCAAATGGAAAACAGGTAATGATCAACGTGGGAGTTGTCAAATACAATCTACCTAAAGCTAAGAGAAGAATTTGTTGCTGGTCTTAAAGGGTGGAGGTAGGACAATCATCTTTTGTTTTTCCAACTGGTGGACTGGGAATGATCAACTCATTCTACTCTCTAGTTATTTGCATGGCTGAGATTTGATATCATGAAACTGGGCACAACTGGGCTAAAGCATGATTCTGTGTATGAGGATAAAAGTTTTCAGGCTTACATTGGGAGATTATCTGCATGGTTTATGATTCACTCGCGAGGTCCTAGACAGCTCCAGTTTGTGAACATACCACCAGAATAGTATAAGAAAGCTTCTGGGGCTCCAGAATAAGTAAATTCTGAGGTGCTTAGCAGAATCTGGGCTTTGGACAAGTAGGAAATGGAATAATCTCCAAGAGTGGAAGAAGGGTACCAGTAACAAGTGAAGGAGCCTTGCAAATGCAAGGGCATTATCCCCAGTGCCAGATATCACATTGTAATAAGCAAAAAGTGGGTATAATGAAATAACATGTCCCATTGGTGCAGGGAAGGACATGTTTGTCAGGAGCCAAGATCACAGTCATGAACAAGCAAAATTAAATTAGTAGCCATGCTCTGCTCTGAGAAATTTCCAAGTAGACCCAGGACTCAGTGAAGCAATTAGGATTAAACTGTGGCAGATACTCTAACAGTGCCTTTGTTCCCTTCTGAGAATGTCAGCCATTCAATAGAGATGCACTTTCAAAAGGGCTATCAATTCTCAGAATGACAGAGTAATGCTGTCATATATCTTGGCCTTCCTTGTAGAGGCACCTTCAAAACCTTCTTTGCAATAGCAAGTATTGATCATTACCAGAATCCATAGTCTGATAATTATTGTCACTACTTGTTAATGCTATGCATTAAAGTTTTGTTCTGAACAAAATATATTTTGGTAAAAAATATAAAATCGGAGCTTATAAAGAGTCCTAAAATAATATCAAGAGCTGAAAATTGCAATTGTTGAAAGCATTTAGTACTAAAGAAAACTAGATCTAACTAATGAAAATTGATAAACACATAAAAGAAAAGATATATGATAAACACATAAACAATATACAAATCTGAAATGAATTTATTTAAAATATACCACAAACACCAAAAGTTCATTTAGTCTTTTCAACAATGCCAAACTTCAGGTTGTTTAATTACATGTTATCAATTTACTCAATTAACTAAATATGTAAACTGGACATATGGACACTACTTTCGTTCAAATAATATTTTTGAAGTATGCATTTTAGGTGCTTTATTATATATGTATATAATGTGTATTTGGGTGCTTGGTATAATATTACTCTAATCATTTTCTACTGAAAATTATTTTTGTACTCAAAAAATAGACTTGTTTCAATGAACACAGTTATTTATTCTAGAATACAAAAGCAAGTGGTTTTGACTGGAATTTAAGATAAAGAAATAAAAGTTTTGAAATGACTATTTTGTACCCCCAGCACTTCTAGTTTTATGAATAGTTAAGCCAAATCCAACCAGATTTCAGAGCTTCTCATGTTTCATATTTGATTTCACTTATCACATTGCTCATAATGATAATCAAGTATGAAAAAGGAGAATCAAACAGAGATTCTGCCTGTTAAAATAAGTTTAACTAAATGAATCTAATTGGACTTTCTGCTCCTACTGTCAAAGAAGTCTCCAGACCACACAAGCAGTTCTTCAGCACATGGTTCTGCACTGACAGAGCCAGTGTTCCTCAGCTTTAAGTTAAGCATGACTCATCTTATCATATTCCTTCCCACCCTATGAAAAAAAAAGAAGTGCAAAAAGAAAAGTAATTCCTCCTGATAACAGCAACAAAACCTCCTCACAAACTTTCTGTGGATGATGCTAATTGGATTAGGGGCATGATCTCTCATTTATATTAGAAGATTCCCTTATCCTGTCTTTCACTGATTATGTTTACCTCCACAACTAGGCCCTGATATAAGTTATATCGCAGGTACCAGGTGAAATTAGCTAGTTAGAGCACACACATGGAGGAGTATGTCATTCTGTTACATAATTTTCAAGTTGTACAGTGTAATATTTGTGACAACTGCATATGAGAGTAGCTGACAAGAAAGAAATCTAGAGAAAGCCCCATCATGCATTATATTGACACATTTTAATCCCAGTATTCTTATGTGTAATATTAAACATTCAACTTCACATGAAAATTTATAGATCATCATATAGAATGTGATGACAGTATTTGGAGAAGACTGTATTTCTATTTTATAAAATTAAATATATCTTTTAACAACTGCAAGCTCAGGAGAGTTTCCGGAAGCAAGACTTTCAATGCTGTTTCAGGTTATTGGCTTCAGTGACTTTGTATATTGCTTATGGCAATTACTAGTAGCTAAAGAGCTCAGAATTAATGCAAAAAAAATTTGTTAGCAAAAGAGCAGAGTGGGTACATTGAATTCGTTTAAATAGCAAATGCCAAGGAAGAAAAGAAACACTATCCTGTTTCTTTATAAACATTCTAGTTTATTTCCTGAAGTATGAAATTTAAGTACAGGTAGACAATATTGTTTACCTCACAGAGTTACATAGCATCTCCATTTGAAAAATGTGACTATTGACATTTGAATGATTCTGTAAAATTTGACCTGGAAAATTACAGTTGATTCTGTCTACTTTATTATCAAAATAATGCGGTCAAGTTAAATGGGAATACGGAAATGAGTAAAGCAAAAGATTAAGGAGGAAAATAGGAAGAGAAGCATAAAAATTATACTGTAGAGTGAACGCTGAGAATATAGGAAGAAATTCTGTGTCTAAATAATTACGATATAAGTATAAAGGGAAGTTATATTGAGATTTTATTCAGTGGCTTTAAATAAGTACAATAAAAGTAAGATTAAAGACAACCATTTCTAAAATATCTATTTCACAAACTATGAAAAGTAGTTGTATTCTCAAAATACTGAGTAAAGTTAACCCTTCCTTATAACAAAACAAAACAAAAAGATACTTAAAGGTAACTTGTTCATACTAAACAGCTAATTTTCTTATACTCTCAAGGGGAAAAATGTGTTTTGCAACCTTTTTCATGATGCTACTTGCTAATGCAATGAGCACCTAAGAAATGTTATAATTATCTTTGATCACTTAAATAAGGTTAATTATATAATAGATAACTTTATACTGAAAATAGTTGCAGCAAGTAATAAACACTAAAATTATTAAATAATTGAACTATGTATTGCTATAGCCTATAATTATTCATGAATTAGAGAATTAGCACTCTGTCTTATGTCTAGATGAAAATGTACTTACCTATTTCAGAATTAATGATGTCTGTACAAAGTACTGCAAGTTTTTCCTCAAGAAATTTGTGGATTTAGCAATGTTTTCAGTGTTTTATTTCCATTCTTTGTATTAGTTTCCTATTTTCTTCATATTATTGTACTTTATGAATAATTTTATTTTCCTACAGGTAGAGTAACAGTTTTAGTAGCCAGAAGTATGTCATAGTTTCTATGACTAGTTGTATTACCCCTTTGAAAATTGCATGGAAATGAAAAAATTAGGAAACCCCAGTTCAGGGCTGAGTGTGTTCTTCCTCCTCGATGTCCTTGCCCTTTCCACCCTTGGCGACCATTACTGCTCTCAGGACTTTCATCCACATGTGGGTGATTCCCAAAGCTGTGGGTTTTTTTTAAGCCTTAAATTAGAATTACATTTTTCAATTGCATATTCAATCCTTCAAATTGGACATTCTACCATCACCACTAATGAATTATTCTGAAATAGTGCTCCTCTTGATCGTGATGCCTATGAATTATACCAGTGCCCCCCCCCCCACACACACACACACAGCCCATTGTCTTGCTTCTTTCCTAGAGTTCTCTTGGCTATGAATCCTCTTCCCAGCCTTACCTTTCCAAAAGACTATCATCTATTATAACATCATCTGGATGTTATACTAACTTGCTTTTGCCTTTGAAATTAATGCTCAGATTTTAAATCTGATTTAATTATACTCCATGTTTTTACCTTCACCACCACTCATATTCCTGTAATCACTATCCCTACAAGAGACTTGACCTTTCCTACTTCCACACTTACAACTTCCCTATGCTCGTATCTTGAAATACCCTCTCCTTCCTTCTCCAATAATCAGAATTCTGGAATCCTACTCATTGCCTAAAACCTTCCTTCAGTAATACAGGCAGAAGAATTATTTTTCTTTCCTAAAACTATAGCATATTATCTACTACTAATTTATCCTAGGAAATGGTGATATTTAGAATAAACATCCTATCATCTATTACACTAGACTCATGAGAGTCATATGAACTATTAATTACTTTTTGATTTACTTCATTTGTAATTTGTGGGAAAGTAGAGTGGATGCTGATAGTTGCAAAGATCTGATTTTAATGATTTTATTTGATTTAATGTTCTGGTCTTGCCCATGAAAAGCTGTGTGAATCTAGGCAAATTCCTTTACCTCTCTGAGCCTGTTCACTCATTTGTAAAATAAAACTAATAAACTAATATTCTCTCCTCTTGAATATTTTGAAGATGAAATGAGATTAAATATATAAAGTATAATTAATAAAATGTGAATTTCCACATGAAAGTAAAATATTAAGATTGGCAAGTGTTCTCTGCCATAGATTATAGTATCACTAGAGTTATATTTAGTGAGATATACCAGGTGGTTTATAACATTTTGCACAAAAAAATAGGATGCAGGTCCATGTTTATGGTGGAATGGGACTTTAACAGTAAAGTAATAGTGAGGTTGACACCCATTTTAAAGAGGGCCTGAAGCTACAAAGAAAATAATAGTGACAAAGACAAGGATCCTTGCAAGATGGGCCCATTCAATAGTTAGCTGTCGGTTTCTTCTTATAGTCTCAGTACTGTCAGATTTTAAAAACAGGCTAAAATTCCATAAAACAAAATAATGCAATTTGACTGTTTACTAAATGTATAACACAATATCGACTACTGGAAAAAAGTAATAGCATTACATCAAGTTAAACTAAATCCAGTAGGCATAAAATTCAATAGAATGTTGCAGAACAAAGGCATGCATGTCACTTTGAGCCCTAAGGACCATTGACGGAATGGTAGGAACAAAACCCCCATATGGAAACATTGCCTTATATTTCTATATTCAGATATGGGAACAGTTGATAACAGCGCTCTAGCTGGCTGTGCACTGGGATATTGGATGCGAAGGTAATTAGACCCTGAATCTTGTATGGCTTTCAGGAACAAAGATAATTTAATTCAAATTCAGAAACCAGACATCTAAAATTATCTACAAATTGTAAACAGAATTAAGGAGCAAATAATAATCAATAATATTGTTTATCTTGATATCATTTAGGGGGTTTTCATCATTGACTCTCTCCTTGCAGAAAAGAAGATTGTGTTTCTTTGGTAACAATCAGCAACACAATAGCAGTATCACATAAAGAAACTAATGAATATCTTGCATTGTCTATTATGTACATAGAGTATTTAGAGGAAAATTCAATTAAATTATCATTAACTCTTTTAATGGAAAATAGTAAGGACATGGACAAAATTTACTCAAAAGTCTTTCATTTATTATGTATTTTAATTATTTCTGGTTTGTATTTAAGTCTCTGGCTTGGCAGTCTTCCCATTTATAGTGAGGAATGGAAACTCAAAACATATCAATTTCAATTAAAATTCAAGTCTCAAAAGGTATTGAGCAGTCTTCTTGATAAAATTAGCCCCAACAGGGCTTTTGTCTTTATGCTTAATGATTAGTTTCATGTTACTTTTACATTAGAATCTGTAGCGCTTGATTAGACAGTAAGACAACTATTTCTAATTTAGAAAAGCAGATAAAGAAGCAAGTACCCACATAAGATAAGTTTGTAAGCTAGATTTGAAACATTACCATAGTTGTAAATATAAGAGAAAAGGGTAGCTTTGATTTCTTAGATTAAATAGGCATGTTTTTCTTTAAACATACTATACAACTTTAAAACTGGGGGGGGCTTGGGGGCATAGAGAATACATGTTAAATTCCTAAGAGACTTTAAGAGAAATGAAGCAAGACTCAGGCTTTCATATGAGACTCCACTGACAAGTCTTCATTTCTGGATAAAAACTTTTTAACCTAGAATTCTATACTTGGCATAGTATCAAAATCTAAAGGATAGCTAAAGAGATTTTTGATTTTTCAAGGGCTTAAAAGAATTTTCTTCTCATTCATTATTTATGAAGAATTCTAAGTAGCTTACTTTATTTTTCATATCCTTATAATTTTAGAGTGTATAAATACGTATAACATTTAGTATTTTAATATTTGAAAAGTCTATGACTGAATGCTATTACATATATTTAATTTTGTTCAACCATCATCACTATTCACTTCCCAAACTTTACAATCATCGCAAACTGAACTCTACACATTAAAAATTATGACTTATTACTCTCTCACTCATCACAACTACTTATCTATTTTCCACTTCTATACTTTCAGTTATTGTAGGTGCCTCATATAGGTGAAGTCATACATGTTTGGCCTTTGTTGTCTGGCTAATTCACTCAACATAATATTTCAAAGTCCTTTTATGTTGTGACTTGTATCAAAATGTCATTCAATTGTATGGTTGAACACTATTTCATTATATGTGCATATCTCACTTAATCATTTACCTGTCAACATGAGTTGTTTTTACCTTTTCACTATTGGGAATAATGTTGCCATGGTAATTTGTTTACAAATATGTTTCATTACTTGCTTTCAATTCTTATGGATATATATATCCAGAAATGGAATTTCTGAATCATGTGGCAATCTTATCTCTTAACTCTTTGAGAAACTTACATAATGTTTTTCATAACAGTTGCATAACTTTACTTTCTTACCAGCACTGTCTTTTTTTGTTTTCACCAACAATGTCTTAAAATTCCAATTTCTCCACATCCTTTCCAGCACAGGTTATTTTCCATGCAGTTTGGTTTGGTTTGGTTTATAGTAATTTTTGTGTGAGTCATCTAGTTCATCTATTTTTTATTACCTGTATTATGATATCTTATTTGAGAAGTTATTGTCAAATACAATGTGATGAAGGTTTTCCCTTATGTTTTCTTTCTAAGGTTTTAAGTATTAGTTCTTATGTATAGTTTTATTTTATTTATTTTTTACGAGCGAGTTAAACTTCATTGAACTTCATTTTTTGGAATGTGGATATCCAATTTTTCTAGCTCCACTTTTGAAAAAACGATCTTTTACCATCTAGAATAATTTGTATACCCTAGTTTAAAGTCATTTATTTTTAGACCCTATTCTATTCCGTTAATCTTTGTGATGCTCACAAGTTTTAAAATAGTTACTTAAGAAAGCTTTACTAGTAAACTAAGAAAGAGGGTAAGAAAAAATAGGTTCTAGGAAACAGAAGTATAAAACCAGAACAGTGTTATACAAGCACCAAGAGGTAGTTTTCTGAGACCTGAAGAGTAATGGGTTCAGAATGCGGGTTAGAACAAGGGCTCAGAATTTCTCCAAAGGAGGTATAATGGATAAAAGGAGATTCCATTGATTTAGATAAAATGAAGACTTGTTAAGCTTGAGAAAATAGTCAAGACTAGTGCTGGGGTAGAGAAAAAGGAGAATCTTACTGATTGTAGGAATGTTTTTTTTGAATAGCAAAGCAATTATAATATTGGATCTAAAAAGAAGAATCATCCCCTCACATAATTTGGCTCAGCAGGAAGCAAAATTTACATATTCATAACATTGTAAACTTTTAGTTGTTCATTGAACTTTCACTAACAATAACAGATCCATAAGTTAGGGACAAAATTATATTGTAAGAAAGAATGTGAAGCTTAGCTACCTCCATAATATAATTGACAAACAATAAGTTAAAGAAATGGAGAAAAGGCTGCTTATCAATGTCTTGCTTTTAATAAGTCAGTAAATTTAAAAAGTAAGTAAGTAAAAACTGACTGTGACTGTTGGGCTAAGAAGTAGACATTTAATAAGCTGTCTATAATTGCAGAATCAGTCAATAGAAGTATAAATAGTGATAAAACTTGGCCTATGAGTATAACCACTTCATCAGAGTAGGAAGTCAGAAGGCTATCGAGGCCACATACTGTGGCACGTGCCTGTAAGCTTCAGCCTATGAAGCAGCTGGGGCTAGGGATCACGGTTCGAGTTCTGCTCGGGGCAACACAGGGAGACCTAATTCCAAAAAATAGCTGGGCATGGTGGCGTGCGCCTGTAATCCCAGATAACTGGAAAACAGCCTGGGGATTGCTTGAGTCCTTAGTACCCCGGACAACATGAGCCTGAGATTCCATGGGCAAAAATAGTGAGACCTAGTCTCAAAAAAAAAAAAGACTATCTAAAAGAGTTGAAAACCACAAACATTAATGAGCAATGGTTACTAGTGAACAAAGTAAAAGATTGTTGAGGCAGCACAAGGAAATATTTTAAAAGGTTTCATGTAGAGAACAAGCTAGTGAGTTGGAAAGATGTTATTACACAGATTCTTCATTAGAAACCTTCTATTTGATTATCCACCATATGCATTTCTTGTTTTGACAGTATAAAATAAAACATGAAATACAATGTCAAGTATCTAGAAAAGGAGATCAGATTAGAATTCATAAATCAGAATAATTTGAGGTACTAATATGATTACAAAATATCTACTAAAGAGTCAGGGATGGGGATTATTAAATAGTGAGGTGTGCCACCATTAACTGCTTGATGAAGAAGGTCTTCAAGCTAAAATGATAGTAATTGAACCATTAAAGGTTCATCTCAAAGTATATGTAATTCAAATGTAAATCATTTTGTTAAATTATTTTCTTTTAAAATCCAATTCACAAATAGTTTATTTGTAAAATGAAGGCAATTAAAAATCCTAAAATTATATCTGAAACTATAAACACAGATAAACTTTACTGATCCAGATCCCAAGTAACTGACCCCAAATTTCTGGAAAACACACCAAGATATAAATTACAGGATCAAGATATAAATTACAAACTACTGAAAAGATAATATATCTGTGTCTTAGCATTTTATCAAAACAATTTCTTGTCCTCATTCTGTTAGCTATATAAAAAGCTATTGATTGTAATATATACACACAATCATATGCGTGTTAGCCAATTTCTGTATACAGAACTTTTTTTAAAAAGGGGAGTATAATAGGAATTACTTGAAAGCATCGAGAATGACTACTTGAAAACATTGTTTTAAAAAAATAAGCAATAAAGCAGGCATAAGATAACAGTTGGAGGTCATTTAGTTTGCTGATAAACCTCTGAACACACCAGATAGCCCAGAAACTACACACCAGATAGCCCAGAAACTGGGAAAGTTTCAACACTGCTGTAATTGATGACAAATTGCTACCTGTGTGGTGATGACTCTGAAATTCAGATATCTAACTGATCATTTTTCTGTGCTCTAGACATTTATTCAAGTGTCCACTGAGTGCTTCCAACTAGATATTTCACAGGTCATCTGAATTACTCATCTTAATTCTCTTCCTCAGGCTGTAACTCTTGCTGATTTTCTATCTTGGTTGTGACTTCTGAGGACTAATCTGTAGTACACTATTCACACCTGCATGGTCTTATATACAATTTTTCCACTTGCCTTCCCTTTCTCTTGCAAAGATCTCCAGCCATGAGAAATGCCTGACAAATTAGTAATCATTTGTGAGACCCACCAGTCAAAGCACTATATCCTGTATTAATGATTCCCATTCTATTCTGACCATATAGTCTCAAATACACATTTCCCTCTACTATACAATGAACTTCTTGAAGATATATTCTGTGTATCACTTACCTTTGTCAATTTTCATCTAACTTAGTTCCAGGCTTTCTTTACATGCTCCATAAATGTTCACAGAGAAAATAAGGAGTTATATAGAAGATATGACATTGTTTTTAATAAGAGTGAAAGATACGGAGACAATTTTCAGAAGCATAAATGTTCAGTGCACAGAGAAAAGAGTCTCAAATTGGTAAGTCATTAAGAAAACACAAAACATGATACAGAGGGAAGAGGAGGGATCAATTAATGCACAAATGTGACAAATCAATAAAATGAATTTTTCAAATAAAAAAATTTTAAAAACTAAAATTAAATTAGAAAAAAGAAAACACAAAACAAAAACAGAAAGACTGTGTAGTATTTTAGAGTACCAATGACAGAAAAGATTGATAAATCACTTTTAGTGCTGGCTAGCAAATAGTGATTTTAAATTAACTGGTTTTATTTTTCCACTACCATTCCTGAGTACCACTATGGACTTGCCACAGCAATGGACAGTAGCATTGGTCTACAGGTATTACTACTATTTGGAGAATATTAAGACAATTAAACTTGTCATTTAATATTTTTCCTGTATGTAAATGGATTCTATTCCAGTCTATAAGTATTACAAGGAGGCATCCATATTGACATGTTTTGATGAAAGCACTGATAGAGTGAAGGAATCCCTCAGGGAAAAAATGGATAAGTCAGCATATGATTTATATATTCAATGAATGCCCCACTTGTATCAAACAAGGGTTTGCAGAGGCAATGGTGAGAAAGGTTTATTTTAAGAATTTAAAGTGCAATAGACTACACGAACAAGAAGTAGGCACAAAGTTAGAGAGAGACACTGAGTCAGAGACTGATAAGTATCAAAATACTTGCATAAGCAAATCCCTTTTTACTAAGGAGGATAAAGAAGACTTTACAAAGCTAATATTTGATCTGGACTTGAATACAAGCAGCAATTCCATAGCAGAGGCACATAAAGAGGATTTGGGGCCAAGGGAATAGCACACACAGTAAGGCACAGAGGTATGAACGTGCTTACAGTTCTTTAAAAATCTTCGGTATTCTATTTACTTTATCCTGATAATATCCTATTACAAGGTACTGACATTATTTCCTGGTTATATATATATATGATTAATGGAGGTTTATGCTTTGGAAACAGTGACATTTATAACACCTGCACTATTTCCAGTATGGGACAAACAGTACAGAAGTGAGTTACTAATAGCATCCTCAGAGGATTGGCTTCCTAAAACAACAGACACAGAGATTATACCAGAGGAAGCAATGGAATAATTAGGTTTTGTGATCTCTTGGGTATAATGAAACAAATCACTTCATTTTTCACTTGAGATTAGCTCAATGACTAAACCATACTTTCAAAATGTCATAATATTAGCATACCCTTTCTGAGGATATGACCCTAAGCTATATATAAAATGTCCTTCAAGATTATGTGGAAATAGAAATAACTTCCTTGATTTTTAGATGTTGAAATAGCTTCTATGAAAATTATAATCATTTTTATCTGTATATCATATTTAAGAAATTGCTGTCTTATTTTTATGAAAGTAATCTTCAACCCTCTATGACACTATACCTACATGTTCCTTCTCTTCATAGTCATAATTATCACAAACAATTCCTATTATATCACTCATACTCATCAGCATTCTAGACACTGAGAATTTTTTACATCAATCAATCTTCACAACATCAATACAAATATCAAGTTATTTTGGTGAAAATTCTGTCAGTAATTATAACCTCATTCCAAAATGTTGGGTTTAAACCTAGAAAATGCAACAGCAATCATGGGATCTAGAGGTTTTAAATTATAGTAATAATACTAGTACTAGAGTGCCATATGTTAGATTACAGTAAAGAAAACTAACTTCAAAGAAAAAATACAATGAATTTAGAAAACAGAAAATCCCTTTAGCGACAAGAAGTCAAAAAAGGAAAAATGTGAAAACTGAGGGAGTGACATCTCTATATATCATATACAAAACTATAGATAATGTATAGTATTTAGGGAGTTCATTTGTCAATATTTTTATTTCCATCAAGGATTGGTTTTGTTTGGAGGGATTTGCCGTGATCTGACATTTATTGGGACTTGAGCCTACTTACCAAATGCTAAACGCCAATCTTGGTCTGCTATAAAGGAAGAAGTTGGTGCTCTGCTCAGGTCCCCCCAGAAACTCTTTCTTAGTGTACTTCACTCTTAGTGGATCACTCCTACAACTTACTTTAAGAATCACCACTAATTGCTTCATTTAGGCAGCTGAGCTGACATGTGGAAGGACCAGGAGTTAATTTCCTTTCTCCCCAATCAGGAACAGTTCAATAATGGATATGAAACTATGAAATAATGACTTAGTTTCTCAAAAGAGAACAGATTTTGTGCTGTTAATGTATATCCTAGACTTTTCCACAGAGTAAGACTAAGCTTGAGGATTTGTCTGAAATCTTATAATGCTTGCCAGGTGGGCCCTTCAGATGTAGCTGAGCCAGCACACTAGAACGATCTGTTGGAAAGTAAAAATGCCATCTGAAATACCTGATAAGGCACAATAGGAATATCAGAGAACAGACCCTTACATTCTGGAACAAAGTCTTCTTCCATAGCAGAGTACTATCTACCATTCAAAAACTTCTCTTAATAGTTTTCTGGACCCTAGTAGAGATTTTGCTTCTGAGCATGGGATATCCCGTGACTGCATACAGAGACCAAGTTGATAACTATGAGGGGGATGCTATAGTCCCACCAAGATTTCAAATGGGAGGAGATCAGTTGCAATCCATTCTATGATAAAGGTGATACATTAGTATTTAGACCCAAGGAGTTCTCAGACTAATCACTTTTATACCAGTGTCTTTCCCTTAGTCATGTCTATAGTATCATGGAGATTATATGAGCTGCCATTGGAAGAGAGAAAAAAAACTCTTGATTCATAGCTTAGTATTTTGATGCAAACTGAA
The DNA here is from genome assembly GCA_004024945.1 of Uropsilus gracilis. NCBI lineage: Eukaryota > Metazoa > Chordata > Mammalia > Eulipotyphla > Talpidae > Uropsilus > Uropsilus gracilis. The sequence goes on along the minus strand of PVHY01006408.1, from coordinate 10,556 downwards.
AAGTTACTACTAGCACTGTGTTTCTACTCCAACTGGTCTATCAACACGCCCCTTCCACAGATTATCATGTGCCTAATCTTCAACTTATATTCTTCTGGTTCTAGTCATATACTTCAACTAGTCAAGTCATTAATTCATCATCACCTATAAGTATATGTAATTTGTTACTTCTGTCATATCTATCTCAACATTGTAAGATGATGACACAATGATAATTGAGAAGATTTCCACTTGCCATTATCTGTGGAAGGGGCGTGTTGATAGACCAGTTGGAGTAGAAACACAGTGTAAGGCTTTTAGGATCCCATGTTAGTATTTTCCAAAGACCGTTCACTACAGAGGAGATACTTGCCTTCAGATTGACTAATAATCAGTCCTAAAATGACAGTTTCCACCTTATCTACCCCAATATCATGCAGTGGCTTCATATGTGGGGTAATGCCTGTGGAGTGGTAGTTGATTACCTCAAATGTAGTAATAGAGGATAAAAATTAGTCTTTGGGGAACATGAGTTGGATATTTATCAGCAAAAAGAGTTGTGTCAGATTTGGTGAAGGTGCCCAATTGGAGTGGTGCTATGTGTGATCCTACCAATTTGAGCACCTTCACCAAATCTGACACAACTCTTTTTGCTGATAAATATCCAACTCATGTTCCCCAAAGACTAATTTTTATCCTCTATTACTACATTTGAGGTAATCAACTACAGGTGACAAGTTGATTACCTTGAGAAGATCCCTTCTGTTCTGAAAAGGTTAGCAATTTACTCTTATTTAAATTTAAATATATTCCAATATGAATTTCCGTTTCTCTATGTAATATCAAACCAAAACCATCTTTGATCTTATAGTGTATCTGATTTACTGACATTTGAGCCCATATATCATTGCCTCACCATTTACAACAGAAGAGGTACTATAGTGGGAATATAACCATCAGCTCTTTTATTCATAACACATATTAAAATTATTAGACATTCCTATTAATTTATTTTACTAGTTAATTATTTCAAAAAGTATAAAAATATCCAGTCTTTAATACTACCAACCCCCCATGTTTGACCACTTTGGCTCAGTAATTCTACTTTGAAAGTTCTATTCTAAAGTAATAATCCAAAATGCAGGCAAAAACTTTTGTAAAATATTCATCATAATGTTACTGGTAGTAGTAAAAACTTGGAATAGAATATTTAAAGATATAAAACCAGAGAAATAGGTAGATAAATTAAGGTACATAGACATGACAATATTATGCAATCACTAAAAAATCTTACTATTTTTAATGACATAAATTTTGATAATACAAAGAAGAATGTCTAAAATACTTAAGAAAAATTAAATTTAAAGATAAAAGAAAAATTGGTCTAGCAGTTATTTAACTTGTTAAGTTAGTAGTTATTTAACTTAATTATAAAGCTGGAACCATTAAAGTAACACAGGAAAATCTACAAATAATAATGAGAATAATATGATTATAATTTTTATGTGCCCTGTAGTGTTCAAAGTAATAAACATTTATTTAACTTATTTAATCTTCACAACAGTAATATAGGATTCACATTAGTACTATCTCTAAGGAGACACTAAATGTCCTTCCTTTCTGGAACTGAGTAAATAACAGAAACAGACTGGGTGCTGGCTTAACATATGTAAAGCTGGCATTGTAAGTTAGTGAGTAAAGACTGGACTAAAACATTGAACATTACTATAAAATTTTATAGAAGGATAGGATTATATTGATCAGAGTCTGGACAGGAAATAAGTAGTCAATCAAAAGTGGTCATTGGATATAGATTTAACATTGGACTGTTTACAAGTTGGGGTGACACTTATAAAGTTGGGAGAGACCAATATGGTATGCTGAAGCATTCTGTGGCAGGCAACAGGAAACTGTCACGTTGTTATAATCTCTGAAAAGGAAGGACACGTTTAAGAGAAAACTGGAGCTATAGAAAAGGGTCATTCAGTATGAACTAAGATCTTAGAGAAAGGAATCCATTATTGCCAAACCTTCACACAGCAGGGGGTAAATCAGGTATATAAACCTCTGCACTCACTTCTTGCATCTTAGTTTCCTATAGATGACTCCTGTTGGCCAAACCCAACTGAAGCTAGCTTCCAAAGGAATCCAGTTGACACAGTCTGAAGATGTGTGCTTTACAGAACACAGAGCAGAGTGGAGAAGATTGGAGGGTAGATCTGGAGGTGCAAATATAAATATTCAACACAATGACTAAGTGTCAAAAACAGATATTTTTAGATAAGACATAAAAAAAGCACAATTCTTACAGGAAAAGACTGATAAATTTGACTATAATCAAATCTAAAATTCATATGATAATTCAATCTGAAAGGCAAATGTCAAACTGAAAATAAGATATTTGAAACATGAAAACCAAAATTGATATCCAGAATATAGACATTCATATATATATATATATATATATATATATATATATATATATATATATATGCATGCGTGTATATAGTCAAGCATGTGAAGAAAAGAATTCTCATAGAATATTGGTGGTCATGAGAATTGGCACAGCCATTATAGGGGGGAGTAATTTGACAAGATCAAATAAAATTGAAATTGTAGATAATTTATGATCAAATAATTTATTCTCTAAGACTGTCCTGAGAAACTCTTACTCCAGGAAACTTGTACTCCAGCAAGTTATATTTTAACAGTATTAATTGTAATGTCCTTTAACTTTATGAGCAAAATGGAAAATAACTAAATGCTATTCATAAGGAATAAATAAATTGCAGTTTAGCCATATAATGAGATATCATCTAGCTGTTAAAATTCATGAGCAATTATTTATTTTTGACAAGAAGACTATATCACAAAATTAAGTAGTATTTAAAAACTGAGTTGAAGAGAGCATTAATGTAGTGTGGTAGCACTTTATGAAAAAATTAAACAACAACTATATAATACAAATGTATATATAATATAAATTTAAAAATTTGATTTGAAGGATGTATGTCGCATCTTGGTTGCCATGGGGGAGGGAGGATAATGTATCTATGAGGAAGATTCAGGGTACTTCAATTTTTTTAAGTAATCTTTAAAAATAATGTGCAAAATCTCACAAAAGTGAACTGGATAAACGTATATTTAAATATTAATAGGTAGTGACTCTGGAGGGTAGCATATGAAGGAATATATTTCCAACTTTCTATTTTTCTTTTTTTTTGTATTCTTTAAATTTATTGTTATTTTTAAAAACACCCTTGCTTATTTTTTTTTCACACTCTAATATTTTTCTCCTAAGGTGTGGTCATTGTAATTTTCCTAAAATGGTCAAATATTACTTTTAAAGTCTTCCACCTTCTCTATTTTTAACCATTCACACTGTAGGAACCAAAATAACAGCTTCCATTTTAAAAGGAAAACTCGAGAGCAGTCAGCATGGAATATGAGGAAAGCATTATCATCTTTAGACTCTATGCTTCTCTAGTCAGGTGAAAGTATGATAGGTTGAGGAGAGATAAATGTAAAATGCTCTGACTTCAGCATTGCTGGTGATTCTCTCCTTATTTTGTACTCAGAGAAATGGAAAAAGAGTATCCAAAGTCATGATGTTCATCAGCTTTTCCCAGGGCACATCCAGGTTAATAAACTACATGGGTGACTCACCAGTGATTGTGTACCTTTCTAACACAGGTAATCTGTTGTCAATCATGTTCATAAATAATGCTTTTTAGTACTCTTCCTAAATTTATTATGCTCTATTTTTCTGTTCATCAAAGTCTTCCACTCCCCACAGTTAGATTTCTTAAACCAGTTGCTCTATTTCTGCCTTCTCCCACCTTCATTCTTTTTAAGCCAGTCAGGCCAAAAGGCAGCATGTCACAATGTGAGAAGCATAAGATTTAAAATGGGTTTAACCATGGCTTTGAGTGCAAGGCTCTGCTTGTGATTATTTGTGTGACTTTGTTCTAAGCCTCTTTTTATCTCTGATTTTTTAAATTCTGTTACCTTAAGCTCCCAGCTAGATGACTTCACCAGAATAACCAGATCACAGGTGTCCATGTGATTTACAAAGTATAAAATCCCAAGGTTTAATTTTCTTGGACTACGTGAGTAGCTACAGGATATCCAAGGAGCGAGGAAGGGTCTAATAATATTCTTGACAATCATCTTGTGAGTCAGTCACCTTGGCAGTCAACTTTGATAGTGAACTGAAAAATTTGTAGTTTAATATACCTCACAGCAAATTATTAATGAGTTTGTGAGAATACACATAGTACATGCCGCTACTCAGATCAGTGATTACTTAAATACTAGTAGATCAATGACACTCATTGCTCATTTTTTCTAGCTATCCTTTCTTCTATTCTTGGATTCCTTGCCTCACATTCAATGCATTCAGTTCTCTTCAGTCACAATGTGAAACAAATGAAAATGTGACAGAATTAATAATAATTTGTTCATTCTATTGAAGAAAGCATATTGTTATGTTTCAGTGAGCCCCTCAGTGAGCACAATGGATGAACATTCTTGTCCCTGTGGAAGAAAACAGGTAATAAAACAAAATAATCAGTACCTGACCTACACTATTACATCGTGATGTGTGGTATGGAGAGTAAGGTAGGTGCAGGGCTAGGAGTAAAGTGTAAGGTTGCATTTTTATACAGGGTGGTCAGAAGGCCTGGGGAAGTGACCTCATAGGCATCCAGCTAAAGGGGGTGTATATTTGATTTCTATTGCTGCTGTAACGAGTTACTCCAAACTGTAGAAGAAGGCAACACAGCCTTAGAATCTTATGATTTCTGTATGGCAGAAACCTGGGTGGGCTTGGCTGGCCACCCTATTCTGAATCTCACACTATAGAAATGATATTGGCAGGATTGGACTCTTTACTGCAGTTGTGAAGAATTTGCTTCCCAGCTTACTCATAGTTGGCAGAATTCAGTTCCTTGCAGTTGCATGACTGAGGTCCTCATTGCCTCGCTGACTGTCTGATGAAACTTCTTTTCAGGTGACTCCCAAAGGCCACCTGCACTCAAGCATATCCTTCTCATTCTTCCCTGATTTACACTTTTGTTTCTGTTCTTCTGCCTCTAGGCCGGGAAAGTTCTCTGTTTCTTATTTTAAGGGTTCATATAGTTAGATAGGTCCTTAATCCAAAATCATCACCTATTTTAAGATCTCTAAAGTCAACTCCATTTTCACAGTCCTTTTTACTGTGCAATATAACATTTACCAGTTCCGGGGAAGAGGATGTGGTGCGCCTGTGGGGGACACTGCCTACCACAGAGTTGAAGGGTTTCAGTTGCTGAACCGAGCCAGGCCCATTCTGAGACACATGGAGCGCCTCTGACAATTGCCTTCAGTTACAGACTCCCTGAGGTCTGTGCTGAACCTTCCTTAGTCTGCATGGTAATCTAAGATGCTTCTGCCCAACCTTTCTTCTTTCTCTCCTGCACATAAGTCAGATTTATATCACAAGAATTACCCTTAATAAAGCCCAGACACATTTAATCCCATCTCATGTCTGCCACTTGAAAGACCTGGTGTAGCAAAAGTACAACTACTAGTAAAGAGTTAGGTGATAGGATGCTTCATCTACTGCCCAATGGCAAGTGGAGAGGATGCTATACTGCTTGATATGTGGGACAATAGTCCCTGACCTAGGGTGTCATTCTATAGTAACACCGCTTTTGCTGAAAGGTCACTGGTGCTTACATACCACCATGTCCTGATGTGAATGGGTGTACTATAGCAGTTGTGATGAATAAGCATGTGTAAAAACCTGGGGAATTAGTGCCTATGAAGACACCAGTGTTGATCATTTACTGCTAAATAGTGTTTACTCCCTATAGAAAGATAACAAAATGAGACTGTTTGAAAGTGTGGCAGTCTTAGAGCCTTTGTGGTAGCTTACAAGAGGTTTTTATCTCACATAGTAAAGGCAGACACAATTAAGGGCAAGATGAATTCCTGTTAGGGTTGCAGGGATGTCCTAAAGCTCAGCCACTGCAGGTCTGCTATGTAAACATTGCAGGATCCTGATACAGGGATGGGTACATGTATATTGCTCCTGAGAATATTGATCTTACTACATTCAGTTTCTGAGATGGTGTGGACCTGCAGAGTATCCCACTTTTCCCAGGTGAAAATTAGCACTCCAGTCTCAATGAATGGTGCTGCACATGTCTAGACTGCACAGACGGCATGGTGTTGGACACTCCCACCCCAATATTCCTTTATTCTTCCCCATGGATCAAACTTGCACCTCAATCTGATGATTCTCTTAGCCTACTTCAGAGGTCTATTTATTTTTGCCTAATGAAATTATTGCATAACTGGCCCCTTCTTGTTATCTGCGTCTTGGATCCAGACTAACAGAGGCTTAGCAGAGGAAAACTTAAGTGAGAAAGTGATACTTGAGCAAAACCCAGTACCCAGTGGAAGTGGAGGGAGCTAGTCATAAGAGAATTTGGTAGAACAGTGGAAGCAAAAATTTTGTGAAGAGAATTTTCTGCTATGTTCAGGAAGAGTAAGACCAGTGCAACTGGGAAGAGAGAAGTAGAGTGGGCAGTAACAGGTAAGATCAGGGAGGAAGATGATGGGTGTTTTTTATTCTAAATGAGAAGAAAAGAAATTAAAGAATTTTGAACAAAAGAAATTGTGTAATAAAACCTCAGTTTTAAAGATGCTTTGTGTAGTTATTTTGGATTAGATTGTATTAAGCCAAAGGTAGTAGCAGAAATATCAGGAGCATGTGTCAGGATCCACATAAGATGATGTAATTGGACTAGAGTGGAAGTGATAGAAATGACCAGAATGTGGATGTATTCTAGAGGGAGAGACAACTGTATTTCTTGAAGGATTGTGGATAGGATGTGGGAGAAAAAATGATGGAAAGAATGGAGCTACAATTAATGGAAATGGAAAAGTGAGTAGTTGCATTAGGTTTAAAGGGAGTGGGAGTTTGGGACACATTAAGTTTGAGATGTTTATTTAACATTTTACATGGAGAGGTCAAAATTGGGTCTATGAGTCTTGTGTTCAGGAGAGAAGTCTGGGCTGGAGACATAAATTTGGAAGTTGTCAGCAGTAGGATGGTATTTAAAATCATAAAACTGAATGAACTCACCAGGGAGTAATTGTAGAGAGCAAAACTAGGTAGAGAATAAAATCATACAAAGTTAGGGAATCCGTATCACACCAGAATGTCTGTGTTCAAAAAACACTAGAGTAACATGTTTTCCTCCATATTTGAATTTCTGATATGCAAATTCTAAACATTTTCACCTAAAAATCAATGAAATATTTTCTTTTACCTCTAACTTTCCTGCTTGGTTAAAAAGATTGAGAACCAAAGATGTTAATAAGTAGAACAGATTTTCTCATAACTATTCTACCTGTAGAACCACAACGTTAGGACTGGAGGCCAATATGCTTATTACACTTGTTTCTTTATATATTTTATACAGGAATTATACCCATAAGAATTTTTCATTTTTTTCAATCTCTGATGTGTTAAATTTAAAATAAAATCTACTTTTTATTCTATATATTTAAAAATTGAGTTAACTTTTTAAATCAAGTGATTTTTACTTCATTCATGTCTTTTTTCCACATATACTTCCCCAAATAATTGAATAGAAATGTTCTTGTTTACATTACAGGAAAAAAGATTAGCCAGTGACTACAGTTAACCAATTCTTCAGAAAAGCCTCAATGACTCATAGTCTAAACTAAGAGAACATACTAATATTCCATCTTACTCAAAAACCATATAATGGTTCCTCAAAATAATGTAAGTAGAACTAGCAATTCCACTTCTGGGTATTTATCTGAAGAAAATGAAAACTGCTAATTCAAAATTGTTGCATTATTTATAATAACCAAAGCATTGAAGCAAGCTATGAATACACTGATGAATTAAAAGATCAAGAAAATGTGATGTATATATACACATGGATATGTTCTGTGAAATGCACAATTAGGTGATTTCACTGCTGTGCCAACAACTTAGAGCATAATTACATAAACCTAGGTGGTGCAGCCTACTATGCACCTAGGCCAAATGGTATAGTCTATTGGTATAGTATGTGGTTCTTATTGATTGGAACATTTTTAAGTGAAACATCACTGTATACGCAATGGAATATTACTTGGCCACTAAAAATGATAAGATCTTGCCATTGACAACAATGTGGATGGACCTTAAAGACATTATACTAAGTGAAAGAAATTAGAAACACAAAGAAAGGAAAAAATTGGTAGTTATCAGAGGCAGGGTAGAGAATGAACAAAATAAATGAAGATGGTCAACAGATACAAACTGCTAGTTGCAAAATAAGTCATGGAAATAAAATGTACAGCATGGTAGCTACATTTTACAACATTGTTTTGCATATCTAAGATGGTAGATTTAAAAAATGCTCAGCACAAAAAAAAAGGTATAACTGTGTGGTAATGGGTGCAATGAGATATTCTGTTGTTATCTGAGATTTCTCTGTCTCTGTCTCTCTCTCTACACATACACAGAGGCACACACACAGAGGCACATACACATATATCATTATAGATTCCTCCTGAAACCAATATAATGTCAATTATTTCTCAATAAAAAACAGTTTTTAAAACCCCACATGTCTTCCGTTAATTCCTTCAAAATATAGTAGATAACTACTGAGTGCAGGAACTTTAAGACATGACTGTTTTGGGCCAGAAGGAATCACTGTGATCAGTTACTTATATAATCCTTCATTTTATAATTTATTTAAATTGTAACTACTTAAATAGAGCTAATCTTGGAAGTTACCACAAGCTTGATATTTATGTGTGTTTCAATAAAATTTTATTTGTGACACTGTAATTTTCACATATCACCAGATATTCTCCTTTTGATTTCCAACAATCTAGAAGTAAAAACTAATATTTGCTCACAACCATATATAAACAGGCAGCAGGCCTCAGTTCAATGAGTCAAGTGGTGAATGTTTTATGCTGAATCAAAAAGGAAGTTGCAATATAATATGCTCTCTGCTCTGCAAGTCCATAAATGAAAACACCCCCCCCACCACCCCCACACACACATGGTTTCAAGGATATACAGAAAGTGTTAAAAACAGATCATGGGACTGGGTATTATAGGTGACTTTTGTTCCTTTTTGCTAATCTAAAATTTTTGGCATTTTTAACAAGAAACATTGCATCATTTGGGCAATTTTTTAAATGCAGTAAAATGAAAAGGAAGGAAAAATCACATAGGCCAAGAAGTACTGTAGTTGAAAATGGCTACACACTAGCTAACCTGCTCAGAAAATAACTTAAGAATATTGCCTTCTCAAATCCAGTTTGATAAACCCCACCCCTTGCACAATCACAAGGCTTCAGTCACAGGTTCCTTCTACAATCATCACCATCTTGAAGGTTAAAGAGAGTAATAGGAAAGAAAGGCCCCTTTCAACCTTGAGGTAACTGTATGCTCCTACACTTCCTCCTTTAATAAATATCACAGCCAAATTTGCCTTTTCCTCAACTGACAAGACAGCTAATGTTTGCAGAGCAGGCTCCATCTCCCCAAGGGCCTAGAGGAAGCCTTCATTTCTTTGGATGTGAGCAGGAAGGGGGGTGGTGTGAAGAAGACACAGAATTTGTCTTCACAAGGGGTTGAAGGGGGGATGGTGCTGTATGAGTTTGTAAAAGGTAAATAATAGTTACCAGAACTGCAGGCTTACTACCTGACACTGTGTATAGGGGGGCAGAACTAACACCTGGCAGGACTCAGGTTGACTGTCCCACAGGCCAATTACCTCAGGTTGCTGATGAGACATGGAACATGCACCCACCAGCCCTCACCCCCACCTGAAACATCTGGAGCCAGATGCCCAGCGGAGCAACCAGATTGTTGCTAATTCCTCACTGAACTTGCTCCAGGGTTTGGAACTCATGCACCTGCCCATAAAAAAAAAACAACAAAAACATTTTTGTTCTGGTTTAAGCAGCAATAATTTATTTTTTACAGTTAATGGAGGTCAGAAGTCTGAAGTCAAAATGTCTAGGGGACCATATTCCCTCTTAAGGCTCCAGAGGAAAATCATTGCTCACCTCTTCTGTCTTCTGATCTCTGGCTGTGGCAGTGTCATGACAATTTTTTCTGTAGTTTTATGGCCTCTTCTTTTAGTATCTCTGTGTCTTAATCCTCTCCTTTCTTTCATAAGGACAATAGTCACTGCAGTTTATATCTACCCTAAATCCAGAATGTTCTCTTTCCAAGATCTTTGATTACATCTGCAAAAACCCCGTTTTTTTATAAAGTCACAAATGTACAAGAGGTTAGGATTTGAACTTGTGGGAGCTGACTCAAATGAGGGACCTATGCGATACTGTGCCCATGCGGTGGCAACACCCATGAGGTAACGGCAATCGCGGGCGTAGCTCTCTGCCCCCACAGGAGGGGTGTTTCTGAGAACTAACCTTCATAAAGGGTGCTGTCCTCAGACTCCAGGCAAGGGAGTTTTCGAGATGGCCCTCTAATTTAGTAAATAATTCTGAGCAGTCCTGTGGTCAAAGTATTTTCCTATAAA